>PQXP01000137.1:0-60174 GCA_002973495.1 Apiotrichum akiyoshidainum
GTTGTTGTTGAGGGCGGCACGAGGAGGAGTGGGTGGTTTCTTTCCCCCACAATGGCTCGCTTGGGCTGGCTGGCTGGCTGGGCCAGGGAAGTGGGTTCTGGGCAGGCGGCGGCAATGTCATATCAGCGGACTGAGCCATCTCCGCTTTTGCTTGAGCCAACCGGGCATTCCACCCCAGCAGCAAAGACACGGCCCACCGTCTCCCCTCCCCCGGCTGGCCCGCTGCCGTCCACAGATTCGAAATCACGGACAGCCGAAACCGAACAGCGTGGAAACCATGCACATACCACGTGGCACACTTTGAAAAAAACAAGAAAAAAGCGGCAATCGCCACTCGCCCAACCAACCACTGCAGCCAGCAGCAAAATGTTGCATCTCCGTCCTACCCCCTCTCCACAACAACAACAACAACAACAATGTCCCCCCGCGGCCCAGACCTCCTCACCCCGGCTATCGCCCACCTCACAGCAGCAGCCCCCCTCCAGGCCGGCGTGCTCGCCACCGCAGTCCGCGACCTCGCCCTCGCAGTCGACTGGGCAGAGCTCCGCCCCATGGCGCTCCCCGGCACCGAGTGGGTCGCCGTCGTCGGCAGGAAGCGTCTTTCCGTGAGTAGCAGCAGGAGCGACTTTGCTCCACGTGCCGGTTGCTTTTCGCCACCCAACAGAATGAATGGGTTTTCCATTCTCCATTCTCCGTTCTCCGTGCTCCTTCCGAGTCGCTGCGTGCTGACTGGCATTCCAGGATCCCCTGCGCGCCGTGCTGCCGCTGCCCCTGCACACCACGTCCCTCACGCCCGCCGCGCTCAAGGCCATCTTTGCGAGCCTGGCGACCGTCACGTACGACTCGCTCCCTGCGCCCCTCCCGCCGCTCGCGCCGACCCTCGACGCGCTGCGCGCCCTCAAGGCTGAGGCGAGGGCCGCGCGCGCGGCTGCGGCAGGCGACGAGGTGGAGGCCGAGCCCCATGACGACACACTGGCCGCCGCCGAGACTGAGACTGCCCTCGCCGAGTTTGACCCCGATACCCTCTACCTCGCCATTGGCACCACCGACTCGACGTGCGTCTACTACAAGCTCGCGCGGGGCGTGCGCAAGCCGCACGACATTCCCGACGAGTAAGAGGCGGAGGCCCACCCACCAGACAAGCCAGGTGGCGGCGGCGTGCCAGGTGGGCAGTTTCCATTTTTCCAGCCAGCCCGACTTTTCCAACCGCGCAGCCCAAAATCCCGACAGGACAAGGCCTTATGCGGGCCGGGGCACGCGGGGCATTCATTTCCCGACCGACAAACATGTCGGCGGCCCAGCGCGCACCGGCACACCAACAGCAACTACAGCATACTCCGTCCCCCGTCCATATCATACTCCGTCCTCCACCACCACCCGCCCACTCCTTTCTGTAGAATATGAGATCCACAAAACAGCAACGCAACAGCAACACTGCACCAATAGCAATGCCGGCGTAGCCCAACAACACCGGCACCAGACATCGGCAACTGCAATCTCAGCAGCTCCGACTGAAGCAACAGCACAGCAACAGCAACACTCCACCGGCAGAGACATGTACATTAATGCATTGACATGGATGAAAGGGGAGGGTGGGCATGTAGTGCGGGTAGGTGGGGCTAGGCGTAAATCGTGTGGCGTTGCAGCTGCAGCAGCGATGAGCATGAGCGTGAGAGTATGAGTATGATGTCTCGCCTCGTCTCTTCTCTCTTTTCTCGGTCCTCTTTCTCTAGAGCGTGAGCACGCCGCGCAGCGTGCCCTTCTCGGCATCCGTGAGCGTGTCGACCATCTCGTGCATGCCGTTCGAGTTGGACGTGTAGCACGAGCGCAGGACCTCGGAGATGTGTTGCTGGAGTGTCAGCGTTCGATAGATTAAAAACAGCTACTGCAGCGGCAACGGATACTCACTCCCATGTCGATCTGCGCGAGCGGGTCGGCACGCAGGTCCTCGTCGTCGTCCTGCGCGTCGTTCTCGCCAGGTCCGTCGTCGAGCCAGTCGGAGAGGAAGCCAAACTCGTCGGCAGGGTTGGCGGCGCCGAGGGGGTCGTCGTCGTCCCACTCCTCGTCCTGTCTGTCAGTTTGTCAACGTTGTCCCTCAAACTCACTCCATCATCGTCCGCAATGTCAACGTTGCTCTTCTTGCCGTCCTTGCCCTTGCCGCTGTCCTGCACGTCCTTGAGCAGGAGCTTGAGCGCCTTGACGGGGAAGGGGACAGTGGTGTACTCGTTGGGTGTCGCGAGGGTGCGGCTGCGCGTCATAATCTTGTTGCGGTTCGCGTCCGTGATGATGAGGTCGCCGCGGACCATGACGCCGCGGATCGCGGGCGAGGGGAGGGCAAAGAGCTTGGCAAGACCGAGGTCGTTGACGCGAATGTTCCACGAACCGGTGATGGTCTCGGCAGTCTCGCACCACGCGTTGAGCACGAGGTCGAGCGCCGGCTTGCTGCCGCCCTCCGCGAGCTGGACCGGCGGGAACGATGTAAGAAGCTCGATCGTCTGCTGGGTGTGCTCCGTGCCGAAGAGGTACGCAAAGGGAATAATGAGCGACTGGATAAAGGTGGGGAGGAGCGCGGTGCCGAGGCGGTTGACGACAGCGCGGAGGAGGTCACCGAGGACGGGAGCAATGGCGGGTCCGGCCTTGCGGAAGAGGTGCATGATGAGGTCGCCGACAAACATGCCGCCCGACTCGGAGAACGTCGGGGCGAGGAAACGGCCGAGAAGAGAAAAGATGCGCGCAATGCCGTTGTGGCCCTCGGCGTCGTGCCACTGAACAAGCTTGTCGCAGTCCTTGCGAACAACAAGAGTGAGGTGGATCATGCCGTGCTGGATAACGTCCATGTCGTCGGTCTGCTGGAGGCACTGCATAACGGCAATGGTGACAGTGGCAATGTACTCGGCCTCGAGGGGTCCGCCGCGGGGCTTGATCATCGCGTTGGCGAGCTGGACAGCCTCACCGGGGAGGTGCACAGTCTCCTCAGTCGTCGGCGACGCAATGTGCTCGGCGAGCTTAGGCGAGAAGAACGCGACGAGCGCAGCGACAACGGCAGGCGAATCAGAGCCGGCGAGCGACTCGATGAGCTCCTCGACAATGGCAGTAAGAACCGGGTCTGTGGTCAGTTCGGCTGTTCACCCAGCGTACTCACCAGTCGAGTGCTTGAGCCACTCGGCGTAGACGTGCTGGCAGATGGCGGTGGTGCTCTCAGCCGAGAGGGAGGCCTTGTCGAGCGAGACGACGGCGTGGACAGTCTCCATAACAAGGTAGAGTGTCTCGTCCGAGGCCGCGGGGAGGACAGGAAGAAGGAGAGAGAGCACCTTGCCGGCCTGGGGGGCCATGATAGTTGACGAGACGTGGCGGCAAAAGCTGCGAGTTAGCTAAGGAAGGCAGGGCAACTCACTTCCTGATGGTCTTGACGGCCGAGATCTTGACAGGAACGCTGGTAGACGGCTCGCCGAGAGCCTGGACAGCAGCAGCGAGGTACAGCTCGGCGATGGCGGGAGGAAGGTGACCCGCAAACTGCGACGCAAAAACGAACGCACGGCCCTGGAGGAAGAGGGCGCCTGAGGGTTAGCTTATGAAAGACGTACAAACCCACTCGACTGGCCGAGAAGGCCGGGGATGACCTGGTCAAAGAACCAGTGGAGGTCAAGCGAGGGGGCGCGACCAGTGTCCTGGTCCTCGTCGAGGAGAAGGGTGAGGTCGTCAGCGAGGCCACCCAGGAGACCAAGAAGCGACTCGAGAGGCTTCCACCAGTCGGACTGGCCAGTCTGCGATGCAGCAGCCGACTCGGGCACGCGGCGCTTGGATGCGTCATTGAGGATGCGGGCGACGGGACGCTGGAACTTGTCGATCATCGACTGCAGGTCAGTGATGCTACAGGACGTTAACTCACGCCCATCAGGTCGTAGCCGACAACGCGGAGCGAGTAGACAATGTTGTCCTCGTCCTCGTCCTCGACGAACGCGTTGGCGTCCTCGAGCCACTCCTCCTCCTGCTGGCGGGTGACCTGGGTGTAGGTGAGGACGAGGTTGACAATGGTCTCCATAATGGCGGTGCCGCGGGGCTCGGCGTCAGAGGTGACCATGAGCTCCTTGGACGACGGGATGCGGATGGTGGGCTCAAGGAACTCGAAGATGGAGCACGCAAGGTCGTCGAGGTCCATCTTGGCGGTGTACGCCGCGTCGGGCGCCGGCATGGGCGGCTCGGGCGCGTCGGGGTCGGTGGAGATGTAGTAGCTGTTGAATGTCGGCAGCAGCGAGGTGAGGTTGAGGATAGCGACACGGATGTAGGTAGTGACGTGGGGGGCAAGGTACCGGGGGAAGCTGCACTGGAACGAGAGGAGCACGCGGAAGATCTGGATGCGAAGGGCAAGGCTCTCCCACGAGGCAGCCACATCGGCAGCGGCGTCAATGGCAAGAAGCTGGTTGAACGCGCCGAACCAGACACCAGCCATGTTGTCGAGCGCGCCACGGACAGCAGTGGGGTGCTCGTCCTTGATAGTCGAGAGCATAGTGATAATGTGGCGGTAGACGGCAACGGTCTCGGCACGCGTCGCAAACGAGTGCGCGGTGTTGCCGAGAATCGACAGCAGCGCAGGGACGAGGTCGCGAATGACGGGGATGAGCTGGTCCTCGGAGAGGTCGTTCTTAACAAACTCGAGAACAACGCGCATGGCACCGTGAACGGCATCAGTGTTACCGCTGTTCAGGAGCTGAACAAGCGAAGTGAGAAGGTCAGACCAGTCCTCGGGCCAGTCGAAGCGGGCGATAGTCGAGACAGCGAAGGCAGCCGAGGTGCGCACCTTGCGCTCGGCGTCCGACAGTGCACCGAGCAGCATCGGGCGGATCTGGTCCTTGGCATCGGCGGAAGTAGTGGGCTGGACATACTCGTCCGCTCCGGGGTACCAGTGGGTCTTGAGGTACTTCTGAAGAAGCACACCAGCAGAGTACTGTCGTTAGTAGGGCGCGGGCGAAGGAAAGGACAGGGGGATACTCATCTGACGCTGGGAAAGGGGCCCAGAGGGGTCGCAGAGAATGCGGGCCAGGCTCACGCCGCCCTCTGTGTGTGTGAGCGCCAACGGAGATGGTGGAGCCGCAAGAATCGCGGAGACGGGCGGTACGTGTGACGACAGGGTCGCCGGGGTCAAGACGCGTCGGCAGCGTGACAAGGAGCTCTCAGCTCTCTGAAGCTCAAGGGCTGAACGAGCTAAGTCTCTGTACGCAGAACTGTCCTTGAACGACTGGCAGACAGCCTTGACGCTGCAGGTCGCTCCCCGTACCCGTCTGTCACCGAGAAACCGCCTGTACTCGGCTGCACACTGTTAACGCCACTCACCAGCGAGACCATAGAGCTGGCCAAGGTGCTCCTCTGCAGCGCGGCGAGTGCCGAGGTCGGGGGACAGGGTGGCGTCAAGGTAGGCGCGGACCTGCTGGTCGAGGCTCGAGCCTGTAGCGGCCATGGTGGAAGGGGTGTTGTAGGGAGAGGGTGGTATGGGTAGAAGAAAGAAGCTCGGCGACGCGGTCGTTCTTGATCTTTCTGATTCTGTCCAAAAGTCAACGCAGCGGAGGGATTAAGGTTTACTCCGGATATTAGAATTACTAATCAAGTTGTAATCTGGATTAGGCGCGGAGGCAATTTATTAATCCCTGCTGGCTCGTCGATCCATCATCCCACTCTGCTCTCGACGACGTCGGGCGACCTCATCTCCACTTCCACCCTCCACACTTTCTCACTTTCCATCGCATCGCACAACAGCCGACCCCGGCTCGACACATACACGCACCCCCACCACGATGCCTCAGGAGCTCGTCACCCCGGACGAGGTGAGTGCTGGCCCCAACCTCCACAGTACCCACAGTTGCGGTTCGATGTTCAAGACACAGCTGACGACAGTTCCTTACTCGCCTCACCGCCGCCTTTGCTGCTCCTACTGCCGGAAAGGAGGAGGCTGCCAGCACGGTCTGGCTCACCCACAAGCGCTTCGCATTCGATGCCGACGCCGACACCGCTATGGACCCCGAGGCCGAGTTTGACGTTCTGATCAGGTGCACCCAGGGCGACACCAAGTTCAGCGCTAGGGTCAGTTATCGGTCCGGAGGGGAGAAGGAAGGGTTGGACGTGGCCTCGACTGCATCTCGGTGCTGCACTGCCCGGATAAGCAGCACCGCCGTCGGTGTATCCGACGATCGTCACCTTTCGCAACGGAGGCGCGTCGCCGGGCCCGGAGCGGACTGTGCGGGTCTGCGATACTGCACACACCCAGGTCTGATGTGTACAACCACAGATCAGATCAGATCATGTTCAACAGACGGAGCTACATTGTCTTTCCGCGTAGCTCTCTGGAAACGTGTTTTTCTCTGCGTCTACCGACCACCTTGCCCCTCCCGCAGGTGCCTTCGATCTGGATACATGCTGACGTCCAGATCCCCGCGACCTCCCTCCCCACCTTCCACGCCGCGTACGGAGCGCTCCTCAAGACGTCAATGGCGCCGCACATGCGCAGGCGTGACAAGAAGAAGGAGCGTGCGCGTGCCGATGCCGCTGCTGCGCGCAGGAAGGAGCTCTACGTCGACGTCAAGCTCGGAAGCGAGGGCAAGCGTGGTGCCGGACGGCGGCAGCGTGTGAGTCCCCCAAGAGCGGGAGCTGAGGCACTGGGTCTGTGGCGTGTGACGTTGGCACGGGGACGGCTCACGTCTGTATGTTCCGAGGAGCCGTTCCCTACCTGTCATCCCCGTACATCTACACATCGGCTCATTGGTGCCTCCGCTCACTGCCCGAAGAAGGACGAAGCTAACGAATCGCAGCAGCGCAAGCTGGCCGCGCAGAAGAAGAAGGAGACCGAGCGCGAAAAGCTCGAGCTGCGCGATGCCGCGCGTGCGGCCGAGGCTCGCGACGAGTAGATAGCACCACTGCAGAGTTTGTAGACTGGGCGTGGCGTAGCAGGCACGTCCTAGACCGAGGTACGATATATACTAGGCAGGGTGGGGAGTGGCAAGGGATCGCGGGGAATGGCAAGGGAGGTTGCAGAGGAACAGCTCAGACCAGGCATCTATTAGGCAGCCACAGCAACAACAGTGTCTAGTACTACAATACATCGGCAACATCTACCTAGCCCACTTGTCACTGCTGTCAGCTCAAGGACGATCTGGAGAGCTTACCTCTTCATCTTGGCGCGGCGGTCCAGCATGGCCTCGGCGAGTCCCACCTCCTTGGCGGCCTTCTTGAGCGCCTTGCGGTCTTCTTTCGAGACATGGTGACGTCCGCTGCCCCAGGCCTGCATCTGGGTGCTGTCGTCAGTTGGCAGTCGATAACCCAACTCACTTCTTCTTGAGCTCGTCCTCGTAGCTGCCGACCGCCGGCCCGCGGTCCAGCAGCCTGCGCTTGCCCGAGCTGCCCTCCTTGCTGTCCATCGCCTCGATGCGCGCCTTGACCACAAATTCGCGCTGGCACTTGACGCGCACCTGCACGTCCTCGCGGTCGTCGGCGTCGTCAGCGTCGGCGCGCAGCTCGGCCTTGCGCGACAGGATCGTCTCCTCGGACGCGCGCGGGATGGAGATGTACTTGTCCGAGCTCGTCTTGACTACCACAGTAGGGAACAGCGAGCCCTCTGTCACCTTGAGACGGAAGCCCTCGAGCGGGCCGCGCGAGGGGGTGGTAGCGGAAATCTGGCCGCTAGGCGAGGCTGTGAGGAAGGTGCCGCTGCGGCGTCAGTTTGCGTGCTCCAAGCATGGCACATGGCAGCCACAGCTAGTATGCGGTATCGCCACTCACGTGCTGGTGCGCAGGTTGATCTCCTCGCTGCCCGCTAGCCGGCTCGCGACCCAGACGTGGTTGACGTCGGTCGGCTCAGTGGCCATCAGCAGCTCGTTGGGCGAGAGCTCGCTCGCGCCCTCGGCCACCTCAGGAATGTCGACGGGAGCAGCGTACACGCGCTGGCGGGTCGGGTCCCACTGAATCATTAGCAACCAGTACTCATACCAGCTAATCTTTCCTGTACGACAAGCTAGACTCACGGGCAAGACAGGTGAGGGGCTTGGTAGGGAGGAGGATGTATGCCGGGCCAGTGATCTCGTTGTCCGCCTCGGGGAACATCCATCCTGTAGAGTTAGCATGATCGGCTTTATGCAAAGCACGGTTCCAGAGCTGGTGAAGACGCGCAGTCGCTGACCAGAGCGTGGCTCTCAGGTCGTCATCCGACAACTACACGACTCACCAGTGGGATCCGACTTGGCGAGCGCCTCGAGGTCGTCGCCACCGTGGCTCTCGCGGTGAGAGCGCTTCTTCTTCTTCGGCTTATCTCCCTTGAAGCGGAGCTTGGATACGCCGGACATGATGGTAGTGAGTAGTATGGAGGAGGATGGAGAGTGATCGCGAGCAGAGCTCGAGATGAGCAGTTGAGGATCGCGAGGGATGTTGCCAGTGGAGAGGTGACGGAATATTTGGTTCCGGAAGTTACTGCACTAGTCCATGGTGGAAGGTGGCACACTCCAATTCTCGCGGTGGTCTGTTGGTCTACTGCTGGCACGGAAGGGCTCTGTCTCGTCATTATTCTCCCTCTCTACAGCTACTTTGTGAGATCACAATGGATAGAACCGGTACATCCTGGTTCTTCCACGCATGGGGGACTGTGGGAAAGCAACAAAGTGGTGCATAGGACCGGTAGACCTCGAAAAAGAAGGCCCTTGCCCGGATTTGAACCGAGGACCACTCCCAGCTTAAGATGCATTCTGCAACCCTAAGAGAGTATGATAGCCACTACACCACAAGAGCCGATGTCTCTTCGTGTGCAAGACGGATTGCGGAGGCTCTAGTCGGAGCGGGAAGGTCAAGAATAGCGAGAGAAGTTGTAAAGACCTTGGAGGAGGTGCAAGGGAGGAGCGCAGGATCCACACGACTTGAACCCAGGTCGCGGTGAATATGGTCAGGTAATTCCAACTGCTTCCAAGCGAGAGGAGACTTCAACCCGTTCGGAACCATTCTGCCTCGAACGTCATCACAAACAGCGTGGTCTCTGCCATGGCGCCGCCAAAAGCGCCAACGTGAATTAATGGGGCCTCCCGGATCAAACCGACACAGCTGACCTGCTATTTTAGTCTGGTACAGTACCGCTGCACCGACACTGTCTCCTCAGAGGATCAGAGGATTGGCGTGTGGCGTTGAAGCAGTTAAGATGACGGGCAGTTCTGCTGCCGGTGGCCGGCAGTCACGGCAGACCCGGCAGGCACGACCTGTCTTGTGTGGCTAGCTCACTCAGTGAAATTAAGCGGGATCAGTTGAATTCCTGTTCATTGAGGCGCGCTGCTTCCATAAGATGGGAATCTCTCCCAGAATGTACCACTGCCTTGTCAGAACCTGCACACTCCGCGCACTTCACTACTACCAGCAAGTGCGGCAAAATGGGTAGAACGAGCGGTGAACGCACCGTGGTCGACGATGTTGAGAAGGAGAAGGAGAAGGCTCAAGAAAACCGGACCGCCCGGTTCGACGAAGAGGCCCAGGCATTCGGCAGCTGGGACGACTTGCCCGGAGGACAGGAACGCGGTGGAGTCTGGAGACGGTGTGAACGGCTGGCTCAGCGGGGAATGACAGCAGTGCGGACTGCGATGGCATGGAGCCAGTCCGTGTCAACACAGTCGGGGTCCGGTGAGAGCGTGTCGTCGTCCAGCACCGCTGTGGACCCACTCCAGCCCCCAAAGGTCAAAGGGGAGAGCAGTAGGTTTGGCGAGGACGGGCGCGACACCACTCCTGTCAAATTCATCGCGGTCGACCACGACGTCCATCTTGAAGATGGCGGGGAGCCCGACTTCAGCGAGTGGGTGTCAAACTCGGACCCATCGGAGATCGAGGAACCCGTCCCCAGTCGATATGCCTCGCATACCGCCAGAGACACCGCGTTTTCCGGACTGGTGTGGCTCAAGAACGTGATGGCCCACAAAGCGTGGCCGCTGTTCAAGTCATATTGCGACTCGGGCTTTCCCGACAAGAAGCAGGAGGAGGCCTTCCAGCGTGAATTGTGGTTTTCCAACAAAGGCCCAGCCCTGATGTGCTCCCTGTTCTTCTTGGTCGAGTATGGGCTTATGATGGGTCTCATTGAACGCGTCAACTCATTCTATTCCTACTGGGTAAGTTGCTGCGCAGGGAGTCGTGGATTTTGTTTGCTGACTTGTGGACAGGGCTATTTGGGCATCGTCGGCTTCTTCTGCATCCCGGTGCCATTAATGGTGCTGTTCAACGGGCCGAGGCGGTTCAATTGGCTCTATCAAATCTTCATTCTTGGTGCGGGATGGTCGATGAGCTTTATGGGCACTCTGGACATGGTGAGTCGTCGCACTGCTGAAGAGAAACTGAGAAGGGGAGCTGAGTGTTCACAGTGGAACTGTATGAGCAACACCGTCGTGAGCAATAGGGAATCGTGTGGCACGGGTGTCAGGTCCTTAATCATGGGTCAGCTCTACGCCCTCCCAACCTTGACTTTGTTGGCCATGCAGCAAAATCGCATGCTCAACTTCTTGTTCGTATCCATCTACTTTGCTCTTAGGGCCGCCACGGTCGCATACGGCCGCGGTTGCGCATTGCCATCCACGAGGACCCTTTTCGACTGTGAGTAGCGAATTTCCGGTTGCCTCCGGTGCGAACCTGACCACATCAGTCTCGATGTACTACATCGTGCTCACGTATCTGCATTACACGAGGGAGCAGACGGAGCGACACGTGTTTATCATGAGGGCAGAGTTGAAGCGCCAGTGCAAGTGAGTGGACGGATCCAGGTCCTGAACTGACCCATGCTAGGGCGGCGCAGTCGGCGCAGGAGATGGAGAGACGTGCCAATCAGTCAAAGAAGCGCTTCGTGTCATACAGTGAGTAGCAAGTTGGCAGTCTTTAAATGTTGCAGCTAAACTTCTCCCTCTGCAGTCTTCCACGAAGTTCGCGTTCCACTCAATACTGCGCTCCTCGCGGTCCAGAACCTCGAGGGTGAGGGGGTATTCCAAAACCTAGCACCGGATCATAGCGATATGATCTATGGTCTCATGGGAAGCTTGACCGTCATGGAGAAAGTGCGTCACTGCTTGGACATGGGGCCCACCCTGCTGACAGCCCTGTAGGTCTTGAATGACGTTCTGTCCTTCAATCGCATGGAATCGGGCAAGAGTTCAGCCCATTCGACTTTCACAAGTCGATTCAGGTTGTGGCCTTGTCGTACCAGGTTCAGGCTGAGCGTGCTGGCCTTGGTTTTACTCTTGACCTAGACCCGCGTATAGATGGCTTGGGTGGAACTGTCGTGGGTGACGAAATGCGTCTCCGCCAGGTTGTTTCCAACCTCGTCTCCAATGCTCTCAAGTTTGTGAGTTACTGTGGTGGCCCTTCGCCAACCCCCTACTGACAGCCATAGACGGTGCAGGGCTCAGTCACCCTCCTGACACGTCTCGTGGCTCCCAGTATCGATACGGCACAACGGCGCTTCTCCACTTCGAGGTCAGACAATGTCATCATTCGCGTCGAAGTTCGCGACACTGGTGTCGGCCTGAGCGGCCGATGTCGTTGGCCACCGTCTATTCTCCCCATACGTCCAGACCGAAATCGGGCGAAGGCAGGGCGGCAAAGGTTCTGGCTTGGGCCTGGCGCTTGTCCGCCAGATCGTTACCCTCTCCAAAGGTCGTCTTGGCGTAGAATCTCAAGCAGGCAAGGGAAGCACCTTTTGGTTCGAGATACCCTTCACTCTGCCAAACGGCAACCCAAGGGCAACGTCGCGCAAGGGCTCGCTGGTCGTCCCGCCGCCACACGCTCTCGCCAAACTTGGCCAGATGCGCTCCCTCACTAGCAGCTCGGAGATCTGCCTCGTCCCCGCGTCCGTTGAGCGGACTCCCAAGGGCTCGCAGGACGCGCTGGTTTCCCCATCCCCGCCACAATCCCGCGGCATCTCACCAGGCAACGCTGGCGCGCTCGAGGTTGGAGCGTCCATTAGTCTCAACGAGATAGCAGAGACGGAGCTGCCTCCGGGCAGTCATGTGGTGTCTCAAAGACTCTGGGACAATAGCCAGGAGGACCTGCCGGTTCAGCAAAAGGTACCCTGCTCTTCGGCAGTGAAAACACCTGCGCTCGACCCAACCGTCGTGCCCCTAGTACCGCCACCACCGATACCGTCATGTTCAGAGCAACCAGCGGCAGCGTCGTCCTCCGTCGCGGCCACACCCCACGCCCCACCTTCCGCCTCCGCCTCGGCCTCCGCCACAACCCAACCCCCTCCCAGTCAACCGCCGACAGACCGACTCCGAGCGATGGTCGTAGATGATGACCCCCTCACCCGCAAACTCATGGCCCGCATGCTTACCCGCCTCGGCCACGCAGTAGTCGCCACGGCCGAAAACGGCAGCCTGGCGCTGGAGATTCTCAAGGCGAGCCACGAGCGTCAGGAGGGTGCGCGCGAGATCGACATTGTGTTCCTTGACAAGTGAGTTGCGGTCTTTCACCTGCGCTGACAACTCCGCAGCCAGATGCCCATCATGTCCGGCGTGGAAGTCACCCGCGCCCTGCGCGAGATGGGCTGCCGTGTGTTCATTGTCGGGTGCACGGGCAACGCGCTGCTCGAGGACCAGGAAGAGTACCTGGGTGCTGGCGCGGATGGGCTGATCACGAAACCGATCCACCAGGCCAAGGTCGTCAGGATGATTGGAGCGGCCAGGGACCAACTCCTGGGCGGCGGTGAAAGCGGCAGCGAGTGCTAGAGCCTGCCCCCGCTTTTGCTGTGACTGTTAGAGTTTGACGCAGAGAAACCACACAGCGCGGGCTACATGATAATAATGCATGCATGCATGGATCGGATGGATCGATCACAGGGACCGGACCAGCGGCGAGGGGGTGGGTGGCCGGCGGGGGGCTGCTGGCAGTGTTGCGGGGTGGGTGGGTGGTGGTTGCGTCATGGCCACCATGGCAGCGCATGAGGAATTCGGACACCACCGAAACCACCAAACCGAACCACACCATTTTCCACCACAATCTAATCTTGGCTTTCTTTCTTTCTCCATCCATTCCTCTATCCACCCTCTCTCTATCCCCTCCAGCTATCATCTCCACCATGCCCTTCATCGAGAGCTCGTAAGTGTTCACCCACCGCCATCGTCGTGTGCTTCGCGGAAACATCGGCCCCGGGAACCGCGGACAGCTGGACAGGCGCCCAAACCACCGGCCCCATTGCACACGCGAGATGGCTAGCCCAACGCGCTCCTTATCTACAGTGCCCCTAAATGCTAAACACATTCACTAACCATCAGCAACCCCCGCGACTTTGGCGCCCTCAGCGGCCCCGACGCTCCCCAACCCGCCTTTGTCGTCTTCTACTCCAACGTTGTCAATGGCAAGATGTGGTGTCCCGTGAGTCCCGCGCTGTGTCCTGCTGTTCGCCCCAGGTGGACGAATTGGATTTCCATTCGCAAGATTTATCCGTCAGGCGTCGCTAACTCTACAGGACTGCGTTGCGGTCGAGACCGTTGTGAAGAAGGCATTCGACGGCGATGACAAGCCCAGTGAGCAGCTGTTCAATCTCCTGATGTAGCTAACAGACAGAGGGCGTTGTCTACTGGGTCGGATCGCTTGCTGAGTGAGTTGCAAACGAGGTATTAACCAGTCAAGGGTCGCACATCATCTATGCCGCTGTCGGAGCGACCTGGTTCTGGCGCTCTGGCAGTGGCCCCAACGAGTCAACTCCCAACTAACCCTCAGGTGGCGTGACAAGAAGAACCCCGCCCGCGTCGAGTGGAACGTCAACAGCGTTCCCACTATTCTCCGTCTCCAGAACGTGAGTGTTGACATTTTTCGCGTTGCATGGTTGACACTGCAGGGCAAGGAGACTGGCCGTCTCGTCGAGAACGAGATCCTCGACTCGGCCAAGCTTTCGGCACTCCTCAAGGGCCAGTAAACTATGTATGCTGTTGGAAGTTAATTTATAGAGCACTTGCAAGCAGGAGAGGAAGTTTAGATGCACTGCCTAAAGCCATGTCGTGTCGTTGCCTGGAATCGAACCCTGCTCCTGGATCCATTTTTCCGAGGATAATTCTGGGCGGCATCGAATTCTGAATCTGGGATCGTCTCACACGCCCAGCCGCGGTGTGCGTCATTGCACACATCGCTCCGGATCCTTGACTGAACCTATAGTTTCCTCCATCTCACATCCGATAAAGTCACCATGTGCGCGGGATCTGTCGAGTCCCTCGAGCGCGCGGTGCAGACGCTGCAGACATACCGCGATGCTCTGCTCGCCATGACCCTTGGCCAGGTCTGGACGGCGATCTACAACCCGCCCGACAAGCCGTGGAAAGTCGCCCTCCTCGTCATTGCCATCGCCTGGCGTCTCCCCGACTGGCTCAAGCGCTTCAGCGGGTGGCGCACCAGCCGCAAGGTTGTCTCCTTCAAGTGGCCTGTTCCTCCCGTACGCGTCTCGCCTCTAGCTTCAAGCTGACAGACAGGAGGCTTCGCCGGCGTGGGTTGGCCAGGTAATCCAGTCGCCTGACCTGTTCGCGCACGAGCGTGATCCCGCGCTCCTCGGCGACTCCAAGGCCGCGCAGCACGTCACGGCCTACGACCCCTCGAATGGCATGCACATTGCGACTATCGCGCTCAAGACTGCTGACGGCGTTCGTGAGCAGGTCGCCGCCGCCGACGCAGCGCAACCCGCCTGGGCCGCGACCTCGTTCGCGCAGCGCAAGAGCGTCCTCCGCAGCATCAAGGCGTGGATTATGAAGGACATGGAGGAGATTGTCAACGTCGCGTGCAGGGATACCGGAAAGACTCGTAGGTCCAGCTCAAATCTTCTTCCCAAGAGCTAACATCCCAGGTGTCGATGCTGTCTTCGGCGAGGTGCTCACTACCCTTGCCAAGATTGACTGGCTGCTCAAGCACGGCGAGAAGGCGCTCAAGCCCGAAAGACGCGCCCTCAACCTTCTTCTTGCCCACAAGGTCTCAACTGTGAGTTTATGTACACTCCGAAATAACTGACATTCCAGGTCAAGTACGTTCCCCTCGGCACCGTGCTCGCACTCGTGTCATGGAACTACTCGTTCCACAACGCGCTCTCGC
The DNA here is from genome assembly GCA_002973495.1 of Apiotrichum akiyoshidainum. NCBI lineage: Eukaryota > Fungi > Basidiomycota > Tremellomycetes > Trichosporonales > Trichosporonaceae > Apiotrichum > Apiotrichum akiyoshidainum. The sequence goes on from PQXP01000137.1 coordinate 15,067, forward strand.
CTATTCTCGCTGCGCTGTTTGCTGGCGACGCTATTGTTGTCAAGTGCTCTGAGCAGGTCGCCTGGAGCTCGGCCTGGTTTGTCGGCGGTGTCAAGGCCTGTCTCCGCGCTTGCGGCCTCAATGATGATATCGTCCAGGTGAGTTGGAGCCCTGTCGTATAACTGACAACAGCTCGTCGTTTGCCTTCCCGATGTCGCCGAGACCCTCACCCGCAACCCGACTATAAAGCACATCACTTTCATTGGCTCGGAGCCTGTTGGAAAGAAGGTGGCCGCTGCCGCTGCCGAGATCATGGTCCCCACCACCATCGAGCTCGGTGGCAAGGACCCGGCGTTCATCCTCCCTGGCGCGGACCTCAACTTCTTCTCCAGTCTCTGGATGCGTGGTGCTTTGTGAGCTCGTTGTTCTGCCCTCTAGCTGACCCCCAGCCAGTCCTCGGGCCAGAACTGCATCGGTGTTGAGCTCTTCATGGTCCCTCGCGACATGCAGGCCCAGTTCGTCGAGATGATGGCTCCGCGTGTCGCTGCCCTCCGTCCTGGCGTAGATGTTGGTGCCCTCATCTCCCACGCTCCGATTCGCCGCCTCGAGCGCGCCATCACCCTCGCCTCCGAGGGCGGCGCCAACCTCGTCGTCGGTGGCGAGGGCTTTACCCACCCTGAGCGTCCTGAGGGAGCGTACTTTACTCCCACGCTCATCTCGGACGTGAAGATGAACATGATTGTCGCGAGCGAGGAGCTCTTTGCGCCCGTGATGACTGTGGTCCCGTACGACTCGGTCGACGAGGCCATCTCGTGGCTCAAGGCCTCGCGGTTCGGCCTCGGCGCCAGCGTCTATGGCAAGGACCGCAAGCAGTGCATGCACGTCGCGGATCAGATCACCTGCGGCATGGTGTCGGTCAACGACTTTGGCGTCTTTTACCTCAACCAGGACATGCCGTTTGGTGGTACCAAGGCGTCGGGCCACGGCCGCTTCGCCGGGCCCGAGGGCCTCCGCGGCCTCTGCTACCCCAAGAGCGTCATCGAGGACCGCTTCTTCCGCCTCATTCGCACAAGCATCCCCCGCCCCGTCGACTTTCCCCTCCCGAAGGGCAACGGCCCATGGACTTTCCTCCGCGGCCTGACGCGTTTCGCATACGGCTCTGGCGTCCAGCGCGTCACGGGCCTCGGAGACGTGGTGCGCATTGCTGCCACAACGTGAGCGTGTTGTTCATGCTATTCGTGGTGGTAACGTCCAAGCCACAATCTTCCTGGATGTAGAGCGATAGAGTTGGATGCAGTGCGGTCTTGTTGCAGTCAGTGGTATAGCCGTTGTTGAAACCTACCTTGGCTTGTTCCCTCACTCGAGTCCCAAACTGTTACTCGACGCATATCCAAGCAGTCCCAAACTGATATGCGCCTGCGGTGGACGGATAATCAGCAAAGGCGAAATAATCCATTGCAGTCCCGAGTCGAACTGGAGAAAACAGAAAACGCGTCACGCGTCTCGGAGCCGACAGTGGATCCGTTCCCGACACCGTCAACCACCGCCACCCCGGTCCGTGCGCAGCCAGGTGATTGATTGTACCATACACCATACATTCACATGGATATAAAAGGGTCAAAGTTGGTCGGTCTCCAGCCTCTCACACCTCACTCTCTCACCACTGCACTTCTCAACTACCTCGCCACCAACACCAGCAATGACCATCGCTTCCAAAACAGTCTTTCGCGACCGCTATGTTGAGCTGCGTGAGCATCGCATTCTAGGCTGGAGCTGCTTTCTGTACTGACCTCGAAGACTCGGAAAGGACCAGCGACCGTTACATCGCAATGCGCGAAGTTGTCCAGTCGCTCCACCCACAGGCCATTGTCACCTGCACGGTGAACCTGCCCTTGGTGGCATATGTCAAGAAGAACAACGACATCACGGCGGTTCAGGACAAGAGCTACGGTCAGTTTAAGAGCATCGAGTACCAGGAGCGCAACAGGCGGTTGCGCGAGGACAGCACCGTGGTCGACAAGATGGAGTACGCGGTCTACGACGTGGAGACAGACAAGGGCAAGCTTCTGGCGTACATGGTCGAGGTGGGTTGACATTCTCTCATCGGCTCTAATCACCGATAGATGTACGACGAAAAGTGGTTCTTTGTTGGCGACGAGGACGTCGCGACCGCGCTGATCAAGAAAGTGCACGACTGGGAGGTGTCATTCAAGAGCCAGCTCATGGTGTACCACGGTAGCTGCTGGCAGCCCGATGAGGAGCTCTGGAAAGGTGTCCAGAATGTGAGTGCCGAGAAGTACGCTGCAGCTTCAATGCTAATACCCCAAGGCGTCCTGGGATGATGTCGTTCTTGATCAGGTGATCAAGAAGCGCCTCATTCACGAGTACACATCCTTCTTCAAGAGCAGGGACTTGTACAAGGCACTCGGTGTGCCCTGGAAGCGCGGTCTCATCCTCCTCGGTGTAAGTGACTGACTCTATGCCCACCTAACGTTCAGCCCCCAGGCAACGGCAAGACTTCGAGTCTCAAGGCGCTCATGAAGGACGTTGGCGTGCCACTGCTCTTCGTCCGCGAGATGTGTGAGTTCACTTTGAAGCAACGCCGGTGACGCGACTGAGTGAAATAGCTTCGTATGGTGAGTCGGTTCGACAGAGACAGGGTTACCGCAAAGTCTAATGTGCAGATGTTCACGACATCTTTGAGCGGGCACGCGATTCAGCGCCGTGCGTGCTTATCTTTGAAGACCTCGACTCAATGATCGACCCGTGCTCGCGAACTTCATTCCTGAACGAAGTCGACGGCATCGAGGACAACGACGGTCTGCTCCTGGTGAGGTCTGCAGCGCATTGACATCCCACTGACTCCAGATCGGCACGACAAACCACTTTGAGCGTCTCGACCCTGCTATCTCGAACCGCCCCTCCCGCTTTGACCGCAAGTACCAATTCCCGAACCCCAAGTCCGCTGAGCGTCTCGCGTACTCGCGCTACTGGCAGACCAAGGTCACGGGCATGCCGCGTGTCTCCTTCCCCGATGCGCTCGCTGAGGAGGTGGCAAAGCTGACCGAGGGGTTCAGCTTTGCGTACCTCAAGGAGATGTTCGTCGCTGGCCTCATCAGCCTCGCGAATCAGGAGGAGGAAGGCGGCGACGAGGCATTTGGGATCATCCTCAAGGAGCAGATCGGCCTCCTCCACGAGGAGCTCGAGAGGATGCGCAAGCAGGCCAAGAAGGAGAAGAAGCAATGGGAGATGATGAACCGCGAGTCGGATTCTGACTCGGACTCTGACTCGGACTCTGATTCTTCCGACTGGGAGTCTGAGAGTGGCTCCGAGAAGGAAGACGATGAGGAAAATGAGAGCAAGAACGAGAAGGAGAAGAAGGGAAAGAAGGAGAACAAGTAGAGTTCCAAAGGAACCAGTTGGTTATGAGGGTGCTTTTGTACATGACATCGATTCAATTCCATCCACCGCAGCAGTTATGCCAGTCCGTCAAGTAGAGATGGCCACGCACTCATACCCATAGTCAGTGATGACCTGCGCGGTGGTCGACTGGCACTGAAACGTGAACCAGACAAATTGCATTATGATGCAAACGATGAGTTGAAGCTCAATACGGTGTTTCAGCTCTGTGTCGGTATGGACTTGCTGGTCAACCCTTGCCTTTCCGTCATCTGATATCACACTTCTCCGCGGTCGACTGCTAGCGCTGACCCTCCCAGAGCCCCGCCATTGACCCTCCACGGACGTTTCATAGCCTCACAAGCGTCCCCGGGAATGCCACCCGCATGGCCGCCAGGCTGCGTCAGCCATCAGCCCGGCGATGTCGGGCAGACTGCTGTGCGGCCGCAAGATGCCTGCCAAGTCGGATTACTTCGGAGTCTGTACGGAAGATTGTGAGTCGCAAAGCAGATAGGACGATTCTCTGGCCGATCCATGAGCCGACTCTCTTGGGCAGTTGAGCCATCAAAGGATTCTGGCGACCTGACGTGTTGAGGCCCGACAACAGCTGTAGGCCGTCATTCACGTGCCACACCGAGGACTGGAAGGGCGGAGTTCAGGGCTCCTTTACTAGCTCCTCCGGAACAAGTACCCGCCCATCCAGCGAACAGGACTCCCCGATTGGCGCCATCTGTCTCAGTCTGAGCCACATCCGCGGTTTACCGCCCATGCTTGCAAACCATGTTGAACAAGCTCTTTGCCTCCGAGTGGAGATATCGGGACCAGGCGGATGAAGAGGTCAATTGCTCCGAGTTGTGGCGTGAGTGACAGCTCGGCCAAGTTGTCTACCCCATGCTGCGATTGACAATGGTGTTTTGCACCTGCCTTCAGTCAGTGCCTGCTGGTCGGACAACGGGATATCCACTTACTGGGCGAGAAACCTTGCGCAATCATCTGACGGTCTCCACAACCGCTCGCGTTATGCCATCGAAAGGCCATCTCGCCCAGGTGGTACGGCAACAACTGTTCGGACAGTTGTTGAACTGATATCGGGTGCGGAAGACAGAATGACATCCTGCATTCAAAAAGCGCCACAGTGAGCCACCTCTCGTGCAAGGTGAAGTATGCGGGCCTTCCTGCCGCACCTGATCTGTGCGCGCAAGGAAAGCTAGCCACGTCCAAAGCAGCAACTTTGATGATCGAGACACAGGTGGTCAAGCCTCTCCCGTCCGGGTACTCTACTTGATACATGTGTTGTGTTACTTGATTTCCGCATGTGATGTCCTCCGTGCCGCGGCACCCTCCGTCACAGTTGCCGAGTCAGTACGACCAAGGAGGAGGCCATTGCTGTTGCAGGCGCTTGTGCCGCGGAATGTCCACCTCCTGCCGCCACAGGGAGGCTATGTGGGGGTGATGGATCCCGTCTCACTCCTTCTTGATTGTTGCTGCTCCGACATCAACGAGCGCGTGTGTGGCCATCATTTAAAAGGCCGGAGAATTGCAAGAAACCCCACCTGCGTCTGCTCGACGGATCCGGCTTTCGACAATACAGCCAACCATGGTTCACCCAGACCACCAGCTGGACGGAGATTACCATAATTCAAGAACCGAGTTGACGGGACCCAGCAGGGCAGAGGAGGAGGCACACATCCTCCGCACTGCCGCCGACCCGGAGCAGAGCGTCAAGACTGATGCCGAGCGGCTGCGGATGCTGGGTTATGACACATCTCTCGGACGCCAGTTCGACTTTTGGTCCAGCACGGGTCTCAACATCTGCCACCAATCCATCACGTACGAGTTCCTAACGCATTCCTCACTCTACTGGATGTTCTACGATCGCAAGGTCTTTGTAAGCGTCTTTTGTGACGACACTCGGCTGACCCAACCACAGCTTATTGGATACCCCATCGTATCGGTCTTCCTTCTCATCCTTCTGTGCGTCTTCGCCGAGTTCGCCTCCACATTCCCGGTGGCTGGCGCCATGGCTACCTGGTCTTGGCGGAGCGCGCGCGCGGGTATCCGCCACGAGCGACTATGGGGCTACATCGTCAGCGGTCTGGTTCTGGGTGGCCATATTGGAAGGGTTTGTTTTACGCTCTGTCTCACCGCGCGTCTATATCTGACAGCATTAGATCGTCAAATACCTGATCACCGGAAGCCATAACCTCATGATCTTTTACACTACCCTTGCCACAGTTCCGGGTTCGGACGAGGAGAATAAAGTGCTGGACGAGCTGTGGAGGTACTTTCTGATGGGCGCTCTCCTGGTGACAGTATCGGCAGTCGTCCTCCTGTCACGTCTCGCCCGCACTGGTCTGTTTTGGACTACCGCTGGGGGATTATACTTCGCATACACGGTCGTCATGCTGATAGCGTCTTGTCTATGCTTTTCGATCGTAAATCGTGAGAAGAGCGGCTTCCCGCCAGCGGAACCATCTCTTTCGATGCCGCGGCCCGAGTGGTCCATCGGCTGGGCAATCTTCGTCAGTTTGCCTCTCAAGCTTGTCCCACTCGATGCACCCGCTCAGTAAGTAATCTGCTGTTTGAATCCATACATGACCTCCGTAACCTGACCGTACCGCATGTCCGAGGAGACGAAAAGCCCAGCAAAGACGGTACCACGGGCCATGTTCGCCTCGACAATCATTCACGTCGTGATGACCTATATCCTCACCTCTTTATACATCCTGGGCCCTATGGAATCTCCCGACCCATCCGTCCTAATGGCCATGGCCTTTGGGCCGCCACACCTTCTCGCTCATGTGCTCAACTTCAACAATGCCGCCCGCAACGCGTTTTTCGTTGGCGCAATCTTGTGCGACTGGCTCCAGATCCAGGCGAGCGTGCTCGTCTTGTCGCGCTTTGTGTTTGCTCTGGCACGCGACTGCGCAATTCCATTCTCTAACGTTCTGGTAAAGACGACCAAGAACGGCGAGCCGTGGGCTGCAGACATTGGCGTTCTTTTGACAGTGTATGCCGGCCTCGCAACCACCTTTATCGCATCCAAAAACTTCGACTACCTCCTCAGCGCATTTAGCTACTGGTTCCCATCCGTACCGATGGTGAGTAGAGCAAGAAGCTCGCGAGGCTGGAAAACCCATGTCATTCCCAACACAGCCTACTCACGCACCAGTTTGTCTTCCTCTTCCTGTATGTCACCTCAAAACTCAGCCTCCGCAACGGGGACCGTACGCAGTTTACGGTCGGAAAGCTCAGCAAACCATTCGCTTGGGTGACCATGGGCTTTTTGTTTGTTAGCATCGTCCAAGGCTCCTTCCCGACACCACATTTTTCGCTGGCTACCATGACCTGTAAGCTACTGTCCCTTTTGATATTGGGTGAGTGAGTTCTGACCGCGTCACAGACGATAATGACCCGGGCTTCCTCCCGTACGTGATAGGAGGCATGATTGTCGTCATGCTGGCTTCGTGGTTCCTTTACGGTGAGCTGGCAGTCTCGTACATGGTTGCTCACAAGCAGGCCAGTGGCACTATATTGGGCCCATTCGCGCACTCACAAAGTGGACCGCGGGCGTCGAGATTGATCCCATGGACTTCAAGACCGCCAAAGGCCGCTCATCCGCCATTCATTCGTACATGCGCCTGCAGAAGGGTTCCGGAAGCAGCGGCAACACCAAGAGCAGCACTGGCGAGTCGTCCGGCAGCACAAACAGGCTCAAACGTCTGTTCAACAAGTTTAGTAAAGGGAGCACCGGGGCAACGTCCGGCACGGCGGTGGAGTCTGCGAGCGTCGTACCCGAGAGCGGTGTCCTTCCCAAGACGACGCGGCAGCCTGACGGGAGCGTCATTCCAGAGAGCGGCCGGTTCCCCGCGGCGACACGCGGCGCGGAGGCGAGCATCATCCCCGAAAGCGACCTCTTCCCGCACGGAAACGAGACTCGCGGCGCGACCACGACCATTGCAGAGGCCGCCCTGGCCGAGTCGCAAGCCCTGCCAACAGAGACTTCGACCGGGCGGCTCGCTCGACTGCCGTACGGGCTCGGCCGCCTCGGCAAGCAGAAGAAGGCCCAGGAGGGTGTCTCGGAGAAGCAGGACGCCGGGTACCCGATGAGCCCGATCTGTCCGGCCTCAAAGTACAGCAGGGGCAGCTATGCGCAGGAAGAGTCGCAGCTCGAGCCGCAGCACACGTACTATGATACCCAGGTGCAGGCCGAGTCGCAGCTCGACCCGCAGCGCACGTATCATGACCCCAGGGCGCAGCACGAGTCCCAGCTCGAGCCGGCCATGGAAGCATCGAGGATAGAGCCCGCGTGGGACACAGCCCTGCCGGGACCGAGGGCGCCGAAGCGGTGGCAGTAGCGCGGGCGGCCGTTGAGAAAGACAGGGTGTGTTGTTCGCGGGACATTCTATTCGACATTCAGAATAATACGTTTATTTAGAATCGTATGCAAAGTCATTGTCGAAAGAGGTGTGGCAGACAGACAGAGAATAAAGTGCTGGTGACGAGCTCTGGAGGAAACAAACGGTCCGAGGAGCTGCCGAGTACAACTCGCGGCAAGACCTTCCACAATGGGATGGAACAATTCCAGGCCCGATGCACGTGGGGTGGCGTTGCCTCCGTAGCTCCGTGGATCTGTGGCTCCATGACGTCCGCGGATCAGGCCTCGATGTCGACTGGACGGGGTCCGGGAGGGGGGCTGCTGCGACTATTGAGGCGATAGCAACAGCAGGGAAGGCGGCCGTGAAGAGAGTGATGGCAATGTGGCGTGTGGCAGTGAATCAATTTGTCGTGGCCGGCCATCATCTCCGAAATCTCCCCGAACTCCGATCTATCAGTGCTCTCCCAATCTCGCCCTCGGCCCTCCCGATTGCCATTGCACCCACTCGCATTGCAGCTCGTCTGTGACCAGTGCCCAGTATGCATATATCAACGTGCGATCTCTCACTATACAGTACGCTCCCTCCACCTACGAGCTCTTGAGGGACACCTCGGAGAGCACACGGAACGCCTCCTTGTAGGCGTCGAGGAGGGCCTTGACGCGGGTGCGCTCGTTGACGAGCGCCTCGTCCTCGTGCAGGAGCTCGGCAAACAGGTCGGGCTTGTACAGCTGTGTGACAAGGCGCTGCTGGACGGCGTCGCGCGAAAAGTTGACGAGCAGGTGCATGATCGACTTGGGGACGAGGTCCTCGATGGTCCGGCGCGTGATGCTAAAGTACGAGCCGATGAGCGAGCGAATCAGGTTAGTTTCCATCTCCTCACGGGGAGTCAGGCGGATCACTTCGTCGCCGTCGAGGTGCTTGCCGAGAGACTTCATGTCGTAGGCGGCCGAAGGCTGGTCAAGGCCTGGCGCGCCGCCCGTCCGCCGTGCTGAGCCAAGGTCAGGAAGGAGATCGTTGGTACGGTACGAAGGCGTACCAATGGGCTGCGGCCCACGACGCTGTTGAGCACCGGGTCCGGCCGAGGGAGGCATGCCTCCCTGAGGGCCGCTCTGGGGTCCACCAAAGAAGTAGTTGAGGAAAGTCTCCTTGGCGTTCTGCGGCGAGCCGCCGAGAACCGGTGTTTGAGACTGTGGCGAGTTGTTTGCACTGGTGCTCGAGTTGGCGCGGGCGTGGCCGTTGCGAGCGAGGAGCTTGGCGGTGGCGCTGCGGTCGCGAATGTCGGGAACCGAAGCCGAGGCCGAGCGGGGGTGGTGGTTGACAGCTCCGTTGGGGGCAGTGGGACCCGAAGCCTCCGAGCCAGAGTCCTCCTCCTCAATATCCTCGTCGATAGAGGGCGCGCGGGGAGGTGGCGGCGGGGCGGCGCCGGCAGCGGCGATCGCGGCCTGACCGGCCTGGAAGTCGGGGTGGTTGGTGTTGATGTAGGCGGCCTGGATCTGGATCAAGCTCGAGACGTACTCGGAAGTCGGGCCGAGACGCTCGCGAAGGAGTTCAGAGACAACCTCGATGAGCTGGGTGTGGAGGAGGGGGAAGCGCTGGAGCTCCGGAGTCGTGCAGTTGTGGCAAATCTTCATGAGCTCCTCGTAGACGAGCTCGACACAGCGCAGCGAAGGGGGCTCGAGGAGCTTGATCTGCGGCTTTACGAGCAGGTCGAACGCGACCTCGGGGACAAACATCGACGGCCTGGGGCCAGTCGAGTTGCGAATGGCCGTCCGGATGTCCTGGAGGGTGAGGTTCTGAGTCGGGTCAATGGTCGAGAGGGCGTGGCCAAACACATCGTTGAAGATGTAGTAGATGCGAGCACCACCGCACAGCTCCTTTGTCGAAATCTCGAGCGAAGTACCCTCGATCGACGACACAAAGTCTCGGGCAAACTCGGTCATCAACTTGAGGATAAGAGATCCCTGGGACGCATCAGCCACTGATCGCTCGTACCAAAACCTACGCGGTGCTGTTCTCCCAGGAAGGTGGCGTCCCCATACGAGTTGAGCTCCTGCTGAGTCTGTCCCATGAGCGTGTTCAGACGCGCCTTCATGTCTGGCAGCTTTTCGCGAATGTGGTTCATCAGGACCTGCAATGTGTTAGCAGTGGTTGGTGGATGGCGCGGCAGCTGCTTACCGAGTTGAGTGTCTTTGCGAGGAACTTTGTGCCGCAGCGGTGCGAAATGTTGCGATACACGGGGTGCGTCTGGAAGAACTCCTCCTCCTTGCGGCGGGCCTCGTCCATGGGGAGGTCGAGGTTGATGTCCTGCTGCGAGCGGTTGACAACACCAATGAAACCCAGCTTGAGGGGGTATGTCCGGCCAGTGAGGATCTCGAGGGCGTTGGTACCAGCGTCCATGAGGTCCAGCTTGGTGAGCACGCCGAGGGTGCGGAGACCGCGGGGGTCGACCGTGCGCGCCAGCTTGAGAGCGTCCGAGTTGGCGAGGTCGACATTTGCGGGCGAGACGGCGAGGATCACACTATGCGGTGAGCTGGGAGCAACAGTACGGCTTACGCGTTGGGCTTTGTGATGTAGTCGAGAACGAGATTCTTGATCTGCCTCTCGATATCAGTAGGCTGGTCGCCGACAGGCACCTTGGTCAGACCCGGGAGGTCGACAAGGGTGAGGTTGAGGACACCGGGGCCGTAGATCTTGAGGTTGATCGGGAGCTTGGAGACGCCCTGGGCTGTTAGCATACCAAAGAGCTTGCGAAGCTGCTGCAGAGTACACACCTTGTTCTGACCGGCAACGCGGAAGGTCTCGGCCTCAATCTCCCTGCGGACCTCGTCAAAGTCGGTGAAGCGGCGGTTGATGTGGAGGAACTCGGCGTAGTCGATGCCCGAGTCACCACCCATCAACCTCCTGCTACCGCTGGAGGAGCCGTTTGCGCCGCCGGAGAGGTCCGGGAGGTAGCCGTCATCGGAGTGACGGGGCGAGGGACGGCGGTCAAAGCCGGGCGATGTGCGGCGGTACGGGTCGCTCGACAAGGACGGCTGCTGGGACTGGCCGTTAGCTGCGGGGCCGCTTCCGCTCAAGCCCTGGGTGTGGATAAGCTGGAGGACGAGGGGGCGGCGGGTGACGATGCCGGATCCGCGGGGGAGAAAGTCGCGACCGACAATGGTCTCGAGGACGGACGATTTTCCCGACGACTGGGAGCCGACGACGACGATCTGGGGGAGGTCGACGGCGTCACCGCCGATGGCGTTGAACGTGTCCTGGAGCTTGTTGACGAGCGCGATGAGGTCGCCGTCCATGCTCGGTTATGTATTTGGGGGGGCGAGAAAAAGAAGAGAGAAGAGAGAGAGAGAGAGAGAGAGAGAGATGTTGTGTGCTGGGTGTGGGGTTGTGGGTTGGTGCGTGCAAGGAAGGGGAAGTTAGGGACTGGGCGGCGAAACAGCGATGAGAATGGATGGAACCGTGTTTTTGGACAGTTGGCGGGGTGGGTGTTGTAGCTACAGCGGAGTGAGGCAAAGTGAAGCGGGCGAGGCGGAGCGAGGAGAGGGGAGGAGGAGGCGTTACAGAGCGAGAGAGTGGTAGAGTGGAAGAGTGGTAGAGTGGTAGAGTGGTAGAGTGGTAGAGTGGTAGAGTGGTAGAGTGGTAGAGTGGGAGAGAGTGGTGGGAGAGTGGTTGTTTACGATGTGGAGTGTGCGGCGTGGGAATATGGGGGTGGTGTTGTGCAGGCAAATGGAAACACTTCGGGGAGAGGGTGGAGGAGAGTGTCTCTTTATGTGTGAACAGGCAGACCCGTGTCGTCGTCGTCGACGCCAGCAATGCAGGTGGTGGTGAACAGCGGGTAGTGGGTAGTGGGTAGTGGTAGTGGTTGCTCCGAAGCTGCTCACAGAGACGTGCCGGCAGAGGTCGTGGTCCAGGGAGGGAGGAGGGAGAGGGAGGGAGGGAGGGAGGGAGGGGAGGGTTGGGACGGGACCCTCCAGGACTCTCAAACTCGGCGCCGCACCTGTTGCGTGGCCTCTGTCTGCCTGGCAGCAACGCGTAAACCCGGCGCCGGCACACGGCACACACATCAGGAGGAGAGAGAGCCAGTTAGGCGCGGCCCCCCTTTGGCTTGCTGGTCTTTTTTTTTTCTTTCTCTTTTTTCACCTCACGTGCCTATGACCAACCATTGGCCCGCCCGCCTGCATGCATCCAGAACGCGCGCGTGCACCCAATGACGCCGATGATGTCAACAAAGCAGAGAATAAAAACAACCCCTGACCACCACCACCCATGCGGGAGAACAAGATGGATGGCCAGCTCGAGCTGTTTGACAGTCCAGTAGGCACTTGTGATCGCGACTAAACATGTTCTGGTGGCAATAAAGCACAATGGTAGGTGACTAATGCACTGACATGACAACACTCTGTTCATGTCTTCCCTCTCACTAGGCGAGCTAGCTAGTGCCTTCCCTCTCCCCTGTTGTCGTTGATTAGATGCTGACTGTATTCTAATCTGCTGCTGCTGCTGCTGCTGCTGTCAGAGTGTCTTCCTTGCTCGTGGAATGTGTCTTCCTTCCCTTCCCTCGTCGCTTGTACTAACAGTCCACTACTACTACTACTACCAGTTGTCTTCCTCTTCTTCTTCATTCTCTCTTTCTTTCTCTCTCGCTCCCCACCGATACCTCCCCCCACCCCATCAACCTCACCCTCCCCATACACCATCACGTCTCCTGTCACAACCTCTCCTTCTCACTAGGCTCTCTCATCACCCGTACCCAAAATGGGACGCGGCCAGCACAAGACCCCAACGGGTGGCAAACGCCCCGGCCCCCGCTCACGCTCCAACTCTCTCCAACACCCAAATCTCACCCAGGCGGTCTGGCCAGTTGAAGAGCGCTTCGCGACCGTCGGCAGCAAGCTCGAACGCGAAGCGGCTCCACTGCCTTCCCTGTGGAACATAACTCGCCCCAGCTCCGTCCCCTCAACCCCAGTCCCATCCAGGCGGTTGGCACCTGCCAAGGACAAGACGCACAAGCAACCGTTCAGCATCAAGCCTGATAATCTCCCCCTCCCTTCCTGGCTCAAACCCAACCCCTTCATGCGGCCTGGCGATTCAAACGCCATCTTCACAGACCACTGGCTGGCACTCACCGACAGAGCCTTCCCTGGCGATATCATGTTTGTCGGTGGTCTCATCCTGACCGAACTGTGGCTCGCTGCTCTTGTCCTGCCGCCAGACCTCTGGGTAAGATGAACAAACTTGGATGGCTGAATCTAATCACTTCCAGAAGGAGCTCTGCGGCCTCGTTGTTGCTACTCTCACCAACATTCACGACGACCTCAAGCTCCCACCCCACGAGGGTCGCTCCACTGTGGACAAGCTCTGGGTATGCTGCAAGCGCGCCTCGGTCGCTGACATCTGACAGGCATTTCTCCGTGGCCTCCGCTTTAGCTCCCTCGATCGGGCATGTCAGCAGCACAACATTCAAATCATCTCGACCGATAAGACGGACGAAGACACTGCTGGCCAGGATCTCGTCCGCTTCGGTTTCTTCAAGAGCCAGGACCTCAAGGCGAAGACTGTTTGTCGTCACATTCCAACAGTCGCCCAGCGGTCTCAAGGCGATGAAATTGATCGCGAGAGTGACCCCCCTATCCCGGAGGCAATCAAATCCATCTGCTGGATTGTCTTCTTCGGCGCTCGTTCCGCTGTATCATGCACGGCATGGACAGCTTCTGACGAGTGCAACTGCCCCTATCATATTCGATTCAGTCCCAGCGCGACCGTCGGAAAGATCTCTCAAGACGATAGGTTCAATCTCGCCCGCGCCCGCGCTCAGTTGTTCTTTGCGGTGGAACTCAAGATGCCACTCAACTGCAAGGCTCTGGGTACGCTCAACAAGAGGGGTAGCACATACGTGGCCAAACTTGTTAGGAGGAGGTCTCTGAAGTCACTCTGCAGCCCTGCTACGCTCAGCATGGAGTCATTATCGCCCACGGTCATGCCCTCGTCGCTTTCTGCCGCCCCTTTCACAGCTGGACATCCGCAGAGCCTGGTAGGTTGCCTCGCTAGGTTTAACGCATAATGCTCACTCGTAAGATCAAGTTCCACCTCGGGCCCTCGGCATCTCCTACACCGACGGATGCACTCTGCGAGACCGGCTTTGTCGCGAAAGCCGTCAAAGTGCGCAAGACGAAGCCAATCATCGTCCGCAGGCCCCAGCCTCTCGCTAGTCGGCCTGCTGAGTGCATAGAGGACAACGCTCCGAATCAAGAGTCATCTCCCGACTCTGCCGGCTCAAGCAAAGCGGCCGTTCTTGCCACAGCGAGGATCATTTCAGCCCCCAGGGGTCCAGCACGTAAGGCAGCCAAGCGTGCGCGCCGCAAGCCACCTAGCAAGGCCGCTGGGTCACCCATAGCCTCTACTTCCTCAACTTCGCCTCCGTCGACTCTCCCGACCCCAGCCGTCGTCTCCAAGGTCGCCACTCCCCCCGACTCCCCGGGGGTGTCTACCGATCGCCCTCTCCAGATTCCTGAATTGCCGAACCCCTCCACGCTTGTCTCTCAGACAACTGCACGCACCCCGTTATCCCCCACTGAGCGTCGCCGTACGATCCGTGAGCTCCGGGCTGAACAGCGGTTCCTTGCGACGGACCTGTCGAGCGTCGACTATCAAGTACCTCGTCCCCGGGACACGGATCCAGTCTACATCTGGGTCACATACCACTTATTTAAAAACAGCGGCGGAACCATCACCCTCCAGCGTTCCTCTCGCTTCAGTGAGCTCCACGAACAGTGGATGGCGTACATGGTTTCCGAGACAGCCAAGTGGCCCTCATCAGTCATTCCTCCTCATCGATACATGTTTGTCTGGAAGGGCCGTTCTCTCAAGCTCACCGAGTCTCCCGCCAGTGTCGACATGGGAGGGAAGGAGGAGGTACACGTCCTCGACTCGATGGATGCCGCTATAGCTCTTCGGGTAGGTGCATCTGCTCATCTTAAACTGACAGATAGACTCATGAAGCTGGGCTCTGCAATGAAATTCAGCGTGCTGTCGTCTTGTAGGTCTCCAGGCGACTCGAACTGACTCCTCAGCCGCGACATGGTTAGGATGGAGCAAGGTCTGGACCCGTTAGTTGCTTTGTCTCGCTGGGATGCTAACTCCAGGTTACCCGAAGGTATGGCGCTTTCCCTTGAGATTGCCAAGCGGTACGAGGCCAACTCGACGCTCAAGGAAGAGGAGACGAAGTTGGCTGCGGAGGGGAAACTTGTCAACCCGCCCGAGGATGTTGCGATGGCCGCCACGATAGCGCAGTTACGATCTGCTACCCTCGGTCACACGCCCCTGGGCCCATTCCAGACCCGATACCAGTCTCAAGGAACACCGTCTCGCCGTCGCCAATCGACTGGAGTAATTGTGAGTGTCAGCCTCGGGGAGAGTTCTGACCCATCTAGGCCTCACCGAATAGGTCTCTCCTTGGGTCTTCCACCAACGACCCTACCTCACCTGTTGCTGTTCCTCGACGTCGCCCACGGCAGAGCCTTCCGGTCCTCGCCTCGTCCTCGCTGTCATCTACTACCTCCAACGTCGGACGCGGAGAGGAGCTTCCAGAGTCGCCGCTCCGGCCTCTCAAGCTCGTCTCTCGACTCTCTATCTCTGGTACACCCCAGGCGTTGGTCACGAAGCGGCCCCCGTCCCCGAGCACACCAACGCGCACCTCGCCCATCAAGGACTACCCCATCCTGATGTCGACCCCACCTCGGCAGCTGCTTCGCAGCAAAAACGCTCTGCAGCTGAACGCTGACAGCAGCAAGAGCACGGAGCTCAGCGGTGAGAAACCCCCAGAGCTGCCTTTCACCCGCTCTCCTGGACCAACATGCCAGACCCCTTCCCGCACAAAGGTACCCCCCGTGCCCCCAGCAAAGGGCACCACCCCCCGCCCGGTCCCCGCAGCCTGGCTCCGGGGCGACGTCTCGCCCGAGGTGTTTGGTGGAAGTGACCTGCGCCCCGACACCCCGACTCCACGCATGCGCGTCCCGGCTCGCACTTCCACCGACGCCATCGTCGCTGTCAGCTACTCGTCTACTCCCGTCGAGACCCTCCGCGGCCCCCGTCCGCCGGTCGCTCGTCGCTGGGACGCTCCCATTAACCAGCCCGTCGACCACCTGTACTATGGTCAGCCGTACACCCCGCCACCGATGGCTCAACCAGAAGCCCGCTGGCGCAGTGCCTTCCGTGCCGGTCTGAAAGGCCTCTGGGGCTAGACAGCAGTCAACGAGCAGTGAGATAGCAGCAAGATAGTGGCCATGAAGTAACAAGAGACACCCCCAACTATATTATTCTCCCCTCCCTGTTTTCCCTTTCTCTCCTCCTCGCATTATAGTATTCTGTTGTGTAATGCATGTACCCACCCCGGACGCCGACAATCAGCAAGCATCCGACTGACGCATTGAGTGTGAATGCATCCTGGGGGTCGGTTTAATTAATCTGTAATGTGCCACTGGTCAATAACGCCGCTAATGCCGGCAAGCGCGCCTGCTTTCCTTGTTGTTGATGCTCAGTCTCGGCCGTGATGAGCCGTGAGATTAGGGCAAGGGAAAAACACAACACGGCCACGGCCACGGTCATTCCACAATCTTGGCTTGTCGATACCTCTACACTGCATCCACATCTGCTCAACATCACATCAACCGAAGCCGGATCTCTGTGACACCCACTCGCCCATCGTCGCTACGCCCCGTCCCCCCGCCGCCGTCATCCCCAAACCCCAAACCCGCTATTTCCATCAACACAACCGAAGAACCACACAAACAGCAATGTCCAGACGCCGCCGGTCTGGCAATGCGCTCCTCGAGGACGCAGAGGAGCTCGTCCAGATGCAGCAGACATATTTCGAGGACTGTATGTGTTGCTGCTGCTGCCTTGATTATGTGATGGTCTAACACGGCAGTTCGGAGGAAACACTCGAAACAAAACAAAGAGGTCATCAAGTGAGTTGCTGACATCACTCCCGCAATGGCCACCTCCAGCTCCTGCTTCAACGACCGGTTCATGCTTGATCCTCGGGATCACCTGTACTCACAGCGGTGCTCCAATGTTGATGCTGGGAACCCGCCGGCCGCAGTCAAACAGTGCACGCCAGGCCGTTACAGCCATGCCCGACCGGGTGCATGACCCTGGCCCTAATCCTGGCGGCGCAGATGTTACCTGCTCGATTTCATGGCGCACGCCATCCCCCACCCGGACTGCCATCCCCGCCGTCCCACTGACACTTGCAGTGACAACATCAACCGCGCGCGCGCCGTCCGCGCCATGCAGGACCAGGTGAACCGCCTGCAGCACGAGCTGCTGCTGGTCCAGGAGGAGAACCGCGATCTGAAGCGGCGCATGGAGCAAATTCGCAACCACTCGAACCGGGAGCGCGGCGAGGTATGTATACCGCGTACATGCAGGCTAAGAACGGCGGTGCTGACTGACGGCAGGGTGCGATCGAGGCGCTCGACGCCATCCTCCAGACGGTCCCCGCGCTGCAGGGGCTACGCGACACGCTCGTGTCGGCCTTCAAGCCTAGGGTGCCAGGGTCCCAGCCCGAGCCGTATCTGCACAACTTTGTCAACCCGACCGCGACCCGCCCCGCCGCGCGCGCAGGGCACATGGTGGGCCTTGGCACGCTGCGCGAGGCCGAGCACGAAGCGTCGCCCGAGCCGCGGCGTCGGAAGAAGTGGGTTGTTTCCATGGTTCAAAGTACTAACCCCCAGTGTCCCGAGTCCGAGCCGTCTCGCGTCGCCAGCGCGCCGTGTGCTGTTCAGGTCCGCGTCAGGGTCGTCGCCCGCCAACTCGCCCAGCCCGAAGCGTGCGCAGGGCCAAGTCCAGGTGCGCAAGCACAAGAAGCGGCGCGAGAGCGGGCTGCTCCTCCCCCGCCCTGTTCCCGCCGACGAGGACTCGGAGGACGACGCGGACGATGAGGAGCCAAGCCCGAGCCGCCGCACTGTCGAGCTCCCCGAGGGCCGCGAGGGCGCCCCCGCTGACCCTGCCCCCACACGTCGCGCATCTACGTTGGCGGACTCGACAACTGCCCTCGCGGGCTCGACGTCGTCGCAGTGGGAGGAGGGCGAGTCGGTCTGCGTCGAGCCTGAAGACGCAGCGGCGCTGCTCGACGAGGACGTCGTCGAGGCGAGCATCACGCCGAAGCGCGAGCGTGCGGAGAAGGCCCGTGAGAAGGCGGCCGACAAGGAGAAGGAGAAAGTGCCCGAGAAGGCAAGCGAAAAGGAGAAGGTTGCTGCGCCCGCCGAGGACCCCGGAAAGCCCGGCCGTTCCAAGTCCCCGCAGCTCAGCCAGCAGACACCGTCGGCCGACAAGCCCGCCGCCGCCGCCTCGACTATCCGCCGCAGCGCTGTTCCGACCACCAAACGCATCCCAGTCCCTCTCGTCCCCGCTGAGCTCGACCCGGCCGCCGACGGGCCCTCTGCCGCGACGCCCACCCCGCCCGCCGACGAGGAGCCCGACACTGACGCTACCGCCGAGCCCGAGCCTGAAGAGGAAACGGGCCGCACCCGCCGTGCCCGCGGCAGTGTGGTCTCGTACAAGGAGCCGAGTCTGAGGAAGTGAGTCCCCACAAGTCATCAGGCTTTTCTGGTTTCCTTCCGCTTGCACTGTTTACGGTTCTGTTGCTAACATTTCTCAGGAAAATGCGCAAGCCGGACGGCGCAACAGTGGACGACATACTCGGCGTGCGGAACCGCGGCGCGGCCGCGTCTGCCGACATTGTGAATGGCGTACGGAGGAAGAGCGCGCTACCGCGCTCGACGGCCGCGCGCGTCCCGATAGCGCTCGACGACGACGGCGCGGCTGCCGCGGGAAGCAGCAGCCCGAGCCCGCCACTGTCTGCTGCCCGCACGTCCCAGGCCGCCGCACCGCTGTCGACATTATCATCAGCTTCTGCGTCGCCGTCGACCTTGCGGCCGGCAGCGGAGCGCGCGCGGCGGACGTCGGCGACGGCGCGCGCCGCGCTCGCGGACATTGACACGGCAAGCGCGAACAGCAACAGCAACAGCAACGCGGGACCCAGCTCGGCGTCGCCGTCCTCGGCCACCTTCTCGCCCAGCGGCATCCCCGCCCCGACGGTCCGCAAGACGGCCGCGTCCGCGCTGTCCGCCGCGGAGAAGCGCCGAAGGTCTGCGGCCGTCTAATGGGCAGCGGGTTGCGGCACGCAGCTCGCCATGTCGACGATAGATACCCTGCCACCAGTTACCCTTTCCCGCACTCCCCTTCTTTGCTGGTAGACTTGTGTATACAGTACTGGGCTCGTAGTGCGTGGCGCCACAGCGAGAGCGAGAACCTTGCCCGTCCATCGGTTGTAGTGCTTGTATGCGATTTGTGACTATTCTGAACGAATACGGTGCTCTGTGGGCTAACAGTAGGTGCCCCGTCAACATGGGCAGCTGGCACGAGAGAACCAGCTGGATTATGATGCGGACACCTGCCGTAGCTGCGTCGCCTGCCCTCAACCACGTGCCCTTCGCCCCAACGCTTGCGCTCGCTACCAATACTACATTGCATAACTCTGTGGATGGGAGACACCTGCGTACAAAAACGTTGCTCTACTGCTCTTTCTTTCCGTGTACCCGCCGCGGTACGATTACATGCGGAAGACACCCCAGTCGCCCGAGTCGCCGTCGGCGCCAATCTCGCCGCGGGATCCGGCGGCGCCGGCGGGGCGGGACGCCTTCTCGTCGGCGGCGAGCTCAATGGCGAGGCCGAGCACGTCGCGGGTGTCGCGGGGCTGGATGATGCCGTCGTCCCACATGCGGGCGGTCGAGTAGAGCGCCTCCGACTCCTTCTCGATACGCGAGCGGAGCTCGGCAAACTGCTTCTCGGCGTCGTCCGAGTGGCGCTTGCCCGAGACGGTCTGCATGACGGACGAGAGCTGGTCGGGGCCCATGACGCAGACCTTGGCGTTGGGCCACATGAAGAGGAAGCGCGGGGCGTACGCGCGGCCGCACATGCCGTAGTTTCCGGCACCGTACGAGCCGTTGACAACCATGGTGAACTTGGGCACCTTGGCGCGGGCGACGGCGCGGACCATCTTGGCGCCGTCCTTGGCGATACCGCCGCGCTCGGCAGCCTGGCCGACCATGTAGCCCGAGACGTTGACGAGGAAGACGAGGGGGATGCCGCGCTGCGAGCAGAGCTCGATAAAGTGGGTGGCCTTGAGGGCAGAGTTGGAGAGCAGGACACCGTTGTTGGCAATGATACCGACAGTGTGGCCGTGGATCTCGGCAAAGCCGGTGATGACAGTCTTGCCGTACTCCTTCTTGAACTCGCGGAACTCGGAGCCGTCGACGGTGCGGGCAATGACCTCGCGCATGTCAAACGCCTGGCGCGAGTCGGGGGGCACAATGGTGTCGAGCTCGGCGACGGGGTAGACGGGAGGGCGGACGGGGCGGGGAGGGCCCTGCTGTCAGATTACAGCTTTATATACAAATCTCACCTTGGAGGGAACGCTGGCGCCGCCAAGGTCGAGGACGGCCTCACGGGCAAGACGGATGGCGTGCGAGTCGTTCTGGGCAAGGTAGTCGGCAACACCCGAGACCGAGGTGTGCATGTCACCACCACCGAGGGTCTCGTCGTCGACAACCTCACCAGTGGCGGCCTTGACGAGCGGAGGACCGGCAAGGAAGATACGGCCCTGGTTCTGGGATGTCAGATTGCTGCCCGGAAAAGAGGGTGTTCGGCTCGGCAGTAGGCTCGGCCGAGCGCGTGCACAGTCCACACAGGATCAGGGTACTCACCTTGACGATGATGACAACATCGCTCATGGCGGGCATGTAGGCACCGCCGGCGACGGAGATACCGTGGACGACCGAGATCTGGGGGATGCCGAGACCCGACATGCGGGCCATGTTGTAGAAGATGCGGCCGAAGTGGTCCTGCTCGTCAGCTCGCTGCATCGACAGAGGCACAGCTACTCACGTGGTCGGGGAAGACGTTGGCCTGGTAGGGGAGGGCGGCACCACCAGACTCGACGAGGTAGACACAGGGGAGGCGGTTCTCAAGAGCGACCTGCTGGGCACGGAGGTGCTTCTTGACGGTGAGGGGGTAGTAGGCTCCGCCCTTGACGGTGGGGTCGTTGGCGACAATCATGCAGCGGCGGCCGGAGACGGTTCCTGCGGGTTAGCAAGACCTCGGCGCGTGCAGTGGAGAGAGCGATGCGAGGACGTTGGAACAGCTCGCGTGCGCTGCGGGGCTAGTGAACATCTCCATCCGCTCCTGTCCCGGATGGATGCCATCCGGGTTATTGGAGGGACGGCTTTCATGGATGGCTTTCACCCCGCGGATCCCCACAGACCCCGGATCCCACGTCCCCGCGTCAACAGACGCCGAGTTGCACATCATTAGTCCGCGGTTCCAGGACCTCCGGATTCTTCGCAGGATGCCAATCCGGGCCTGGCACCAAACACGACACTCACCGATACCAGTGACGATACCCGCACCAGGGAGGTTGTCGGGGTAGACCTCGTGGGCGGCGAGGGGCGAGAGCTCGAGGAACGCGCTGTCGGGGTCGAGGAGCGCGGCGATACTGTCTGTCAGCTAATGACCTAGCGGAATACGAAGCTGCACTCGAGGGCATGGCTACAGTGCGACTTGCCAGCCATTGCCATCCTCGGTACTCACCGCTCACGGGCGCCGAGCTTGCCGACACCGCGGGACTTCCACTTCTCGAGCGTCTTCTTTCCGCCTCCCTCGCGGGCCTGGGCGCGGAGGGCGTTGAGGTTGGCGACGAGGCCGGCCATGTGCTCGGCGGCGGCCTTTGTCTCGGGGCTGTTCTGCTTGAGGGCGGTGGGGAGGGGGGAGGGGGGAGCGCCGTTTGGGAGGAGCGGGGGCTGGGCGATGAGTGTGCGGGCGGCACCGAGGGTACCGACGCGCACGGGGGCGCGCAGGTTGGGGCGAGCGATAGCGCGGAGCATGGTGTCGAGCGGGGGGAAAGTGATGAGAAGAAGGAAAGAAAGAGAGGAGGAGAAAAAAAAAAGGAGGTCGAGATGTATAGCAAGTGGTCGAGAGAGAGAGCAGCACACGGTGGCACGAGGAAGATCCGCGTCATACAACTGTCGGTGCTTAGCCGCCAATGCCGGCCGGCCGGGTGCTGGCTCTGGCTCTGGCTCGGACCTCGGCTATTCACAGGGGGGTCCAGATTTCGGCCACCCACCACCACCACTCCAGGCTGGTAACTGTGGCCTCTCTGCCTAAACAGGTCCTATGCATGCACTCGCTCTGGATGTACTCTGTGCATCCTATCAGATCATGCACAGCCCTTTCCCCGAGAGACGCTTGTGGCAGCCATGCACGCTTGCCGAGTCTCCACTGCCCAGACTCCCTCTCCTCCGCGGGCCTCCACGGGCCTGCGTCCGCCCCTGGCCCCCCGCACCCCGCAAACAGGCAGGCAGGTGGGCAGCCGCTTCAATTTGGCTCACTCTGGATATCCCCCGGCAACTCTGGTCCCAGCGCTGCCATGCACCATTTCTTCCATATCAGCCTCATATCCCCGGGACCCGTAGCTGCTGTCACCACTGCCATGCATCTCTCTCCGTGGCCCCACTTCCGACACGCTGCTATCTCTGCCTGTTCCCTATCTTGCTATCTTTTCCGGTTAGTCCCCACTGCATCGCCAGCGACCTCAGCCACGGCTTGGGCCACGGCTTAGAGACGCGACGGCCAGTTGGGCTTGCGCTTCTCGATAAACGCCGTCATGCCTGAAGTCAGTTCGACAGTCGGCCTGTCAACTCACCCTCGATCTGGTCGGGCCCGCCGAACAGAGCATGGCAGAGGCGGCGCTCAAACGTGAGGCCCTGCTGGAGCGGAATTTCGAGTGCTGGAAGCGTCAGTCACCGCGGCCGATATGACCTCTTGTTCTTGTACTTCTTCCACTCCCGCTCCCACTCCCACTTGTACCTTCCACTCCACCCGTACCCTCCGCCCCTCTGCATGTACATACCCGCATTCACCGCCTCCTTGCCGACCATGACCGCGATGGCGCCGTTGCGCGCGATGCCCTCAGCGACCTTGACCGCAGCGTCGACGACGCTCTCGCCTGGCTGCGTGACAGTGGACGCGATGCCCCATGCGCCCGCCTCGGTGCCGCTGATGCGGCGCGCGTTGAGCACCACGTCCATCGCGCGCGCCTTGCCAATGATGCGCGTCAGGCGCTGCGTACCGCCCGCGCCAGGGATCAGGCCGATCGTCACCTCGGGCAGCGCAAACACGGCGTCGGGCTTGCAGACCAGCAGGTCGCAGTTGAGCGCGAGCTCGAAGCCGCCGCCAAAGGCGTAGCCCGCGACGGCGCCGACGACGGGCTTGCGGAACGCG
Source organism: Apiotrichum akiyoshidainum (assembly GCA_002973495.1). Taxonomy (NCBI): domain Eukaryota; kingdom Fungi; phylum Basidiomycota; class Tremellomycetes; order Trichosporonales; family Trichosporonaceae; genus Apiotrichum; species Apiotrichum akiyoshidainum. The sequence goes on from PQXP01000137.1 coordinate 38,160, forward strand.
CCGATGCCGCCCCACGGCCCGAACGCGTCCGCCTGGTACTGCGCCGCGACTGGTGTCAGAAGACGTTGCATACTGCAGAGTGAGGGTGCTCACAGTCCTTGCCGACCATCTGCTTGATGTCGGCGCCGGCGGCAAACACCTTTTCGCCGCCGGTGACCACGACGGCCGCGATCGAGTTGTCCTTTGCTGCGACGGTGAGGTGCTCGTTGAGCTGCCCGAGGAGCTCGCCAGACAGCGCATTCAGCGCCGAGGGGCGGTTCAGCGTGATGATCATGACGCGGCCCGAGGGCGAGCGGCGCGCCAGGACGAGGGGCTCTGCAGCGGGCATTGTGGTGGTTGTCAGAGTGTGGAGTAACGTAGTGGCGTAGGGTGCTCGGAGATGTCAGAGACGGAGACACTGAGAGCGGAGACGTGGATGGAGTGGGCAATGGGTGATGATGTCCTGCCTATACTCTCGATGAGGCAGCCGCTCCCCGGTCTGCATACAGGTTATATAGCCTGCTGGGCTAGTCGGACTAGGCCGTGGGGGGATGCGGCCGGTGGGCGTGGTGGGAATAGTGGACGGCAGCTACAGAGAGTGTTTTCAGTGCAGCAGACTAGACCGCGACGGTGGCGCCGGGCTTCGGAATGAGCAACAGCGAGACCGAGAGAGCGGCAGTGTTCATGTGATCTTGCATGGCCATGAGGCACTCTGGCACTCTGGGCGGGGATGGCCATGGTCGCCGCCGCATGCGGCAGAGCGCACGCTGCAGGCCGCCTCCGGGCCATGCAGTTGCGCGTGCACCTCGAGCCCATGAACCCCTAATCACTAATCGCATCGCACTGGCCGCACCGCGCGCCTCACTCGAGGATCCCCAGCGCCTCCACGAGCCCGCCAACGCACCCCTCCGTGTCAACAGCAATCAGCGCGCGCACGCGCTCCCCCGTCTCGCGCCACTCTGCGTCCTCCGCATCGCCACTGTCCCGCAACGCGCGCAGCACGCCCACAAAGTCGCGCACGCGCGCGCCCGCGCCCAGGCGCGCCTGCTCGCCGACGGGGCCCGCCGTCGCGACCGCGCCCAGCAGCTGCAGCATGCCCTCTGCAGCTGCGCGGCGCTCGGTCGCGCGCCGCCGCATGAGCGCGAACGCGTCGTCGACCTCGAACGCGAGCTCGTAGCCAATGTCGCGCTGCTGGCGGTCGGACAGGTGCGCAGTCTGCGGGCCGAGCGCCGCGACGAGGGGGCTGACCGCGGCGGCGAACGGGCCGAGGGCGGACGAGGCCGGGGCGGCGGCGGCAGCTGGTGTGGGGGCAGCGTCTGAGGCGGCGGCAGCAGCCGAGGCAGGGGCAGAGGGCTGGTCCTGCGCGGCAGGCTGCCGGGGTCCGGCGGGGAAGCGCTCGTCGAGCAGCTGGTTGACGGCGGCGCGCGTCCCGGGGACGAGCGCTGCTGCGTCGACGAGGAGATGGAGGAGATCGTCCTTTGACAGCTGGGCGAGGCGTTTCGGGACGACGTTGTTCGCCGGCGTGCGGGGCGCGGGGGCGGACATTGCGCGGGGCTGTGGGCTGCGGGCTGCGGGCTGCGGGCGAGAGCGGCTGCGACAAGCGAGAGAGAAGAAGGAGAGGCAGGGGAAGAAGGAGGGCCAGGGGGGGGGGGGACGGGACGGGGCAGCGGGACGACGGAGGGGCGGGCAAGGCAGTCGGAGTGAGATGGCAGCCGCCGGCGCTGGGATGGGGAGGACGAGTAGTTGCTGGCCGATGGTTCGTTGGGCGCGGTGGTCAGGTTGGTCAGTCCCCACAGCCGGAGCTCCCATAACGAACCCACCAGGAGCGATGCATCGTCTTCACCTGGAGAGCTCAAATACCGTTACACCTGGTGCTCACAACACCACCAGAGTCTCGGACCATGCATCGGGGCGATAAGGATAAGCCGAAATTGCAGACAAAGGGAGAGCCGAGACCTGCCGTCACTCACGTCGCTGGAGGATTGTGATCAGCAGGATGATCCAGCAAGGCTGCTGCCAAGTCTGTGGCGAGCCAGAGAACCATGGCGGCCGGTGGGGTCTAAAGACCGCCCGGTCTGCGGACACGGAGAAAACGAGGACCTCTGTCAAGATCCCGGTCTAGATACACCAAACCCCCTTGTCCAGCTGCCCCGCAGAGATCACCTCTCTGCCACACAAACATAACACCTTCATAATAGAACGTAAAAGTAGTGAAACGACAACTCGCAGAGTGTCCATGATGATTGAAGAAGAACTGCAGCAGAGAGAGCAAGAAACAGTCACAGGCGCATATGATCCAGCAAGTGAGATGCGGTTACTCTATCTAACAGTCATGTGGTGTTGGTCCCTGTCGCGCTAGGAGACAGATGATGTGCAGGCTGGCCGGCCGGTTCTTAGAGCTCGTCGCAGAAGGGCTGGTAGGTCTGGGCGACCTCCTGAGATGTGTCAGTTCAATCCGCGTCACGGCAGCTACGCTGCGGCTCACCTCGTAGGCAGTCTTGTTGAAGGAGCCGAGGTCGTACTGGTAGGCGGTGGTGTCGACGCAGAGGACCTCGCCAATGTAAATGTTGGAGCACCAGTTGTTGATCTGGGGGTTGTTGGCGCGGAGAGTCTCCCACGAGAGGCCGAACATCTCCTGGACCCACTCGCAGGTGTCGCCGGCGACAACGGTGTAGACCTTGGAGCAGTCGCTGCCCTCCTGGCCGAGGCAGACGACCTCGTCAGGCATAAGGTTGTCGCATGCGTCGTTGACGTTGGGGCGGTTGACGAGGGCGAACTGGAAGGTCGAGACACCGTACTGGGTGGCTGTGTGGCGAAGCAGTGTGCATGTTGTTGGAGGGGTCGGAGGATTCGACGACAGGGAGTGCGGCGGAAGATGGAGCGCGGGAACGGAGAGAACGTATCAGCATGCGGGTCTGGATTTCATGTGCACAACGGCCGCTGGATCGGAGAGGTTCCAGAGACGACGAGAGAGACGAAGCAGTCCATGCGTGCGTGGTTGCAGGTCAAGCAGGCTCCTGCGCTGCGGAACAGCGGGTGTGGCTTGCCTGCGCGCTCGGACCAACACATGGGGTGCACCCTGCGTGACCGAGTTGGCTGCCGGCGGTGGCACGACTCTGGCGCCGGTGGGCGCCGGGTACGACTGTTGTGTCTCGTCTTGTTGCTATGTTCTCGCATACGACCGGAGTGATCTGCTCCATGTGGGACAAAGACTTACAGATAGAGTTGCAGGTGTCGCCCGAGACGACGGTGGCGGTACGAGTGCACTCGGCAGCACGGACGGCTGGATGGGGAATGTGAGAATGAGAAGGGTGCGGGCCGAGCGGGGAAGCGTGAGTGGGTCAGAAGACAACGAGTGGCAAGACCGCGGAGTATCGGGGGCAATGATGGGACACGAGCGTCAGCAGTTGACTTCAAAGTGTTGACCCGAGCTGCTCGCTGTCCGGGGTGAGGCAGGCGGCAGCATCTCGGATGTCGAGGACGCACCGGAAAGGAGGGAGAGAACGGCGGTGAAAGCGAACATTGTGAAAGAACGTGAAGAATGAATAATGAGCGTGGGTGGTTGACAAAGGGGAAGGGGGGAGGCGGGAGGCGGAGAGGAGATATAAGAGATGGAGAGAGAGATGTCGAGAAGAGATGATGAAGAGAGAGAAAGAGAAGGAGAAGGAGATGGAGATGGGGTGGACCACAAGACACAGACACACGGAGAGACACCCAGAAACCAGTTGGACACACAGATGCCCAGCCCCGGGTATCCTTTTTACCCTGAAACGCCACCACCATTCGAGACACTGAGTGTTTCGTCTCCCTCTCGTCTGATGCCTCGCTGAAAGGGGGGACAACGCGACGCGCCGACAACCCCCCCTGAACCCTCCCCCCTTTCCGTCTACCCCCCTCCTTGCCGATGCCTTGCAGAAAGATGGAAGATCCTCTTCAACATTGTTGTTCAACGTTGCTGTTGGTGTTGACCGCGGCTTTTCTGCATCCCATTCATCGCGGCGGGGGCCTCGTTCTCAACACCACGCCACAGACAAGGATCAGTCGTCCAGTCTAAAATAGAAGAAAACAAGAGTCCACCGGACGAGAGGGAGCGGCGGTGGACCCCCCTCGCTTGCGCCACTTTGGGAGCCGCAGCCGGCCGTCCATCCCATGTCCCATCCTGAGGCATGAGGCAGCAGGCAGCACCTCGCCAACAACCCATCCCCCTTGTCCCAGCACAGAACAGAAACAACGACTCGGACACTGCAGAGCAGCGGGGTGGGTCCCGCAGCAAAGACTGAGGCGTGTGTGCCCTCCCCTTCTGGAACTGCAGTGCTGTTGCAGTTGCCAGCTTCTCGTCGCCATTAGCCCCCTCCGTCTCCTCCTCCCTCGTGCTCTCCGAGCCCCTCTCTGCGTCTGTCTGCAACAGCACAACGGCTCATGCCTCAACAGCAGCAGCAACAAACACCATTTACGCCTTTTTCAGGTCACCGTTATTCACCCACCCAAGCCACGGCCGAACAACCCAAGCACACCAAGCGACTCTTGGCCTTGGCGGGGTGGCTGCGACGCTTCTTGGCGAAGGGGGCGGCCCGGCAGCTCAGGACCAGAGACTGCAGCCTACATCCTCCTCCCGCCCAACCCCAGCCCCCCTCTGCTTCTAGCTTTTAGCTCTGCTGCACGCACCTGCGTTCGGGGCATCCAGACGGGGTTGTGTGTCAGACCCGCGCGCCCGCCACGACGGGCGCCACACCAGTTTCCCGTTCCGTGGGTGCCGAGTGCCGGACATGCATGGGCTCAAAGGTCCCCCTGCGTCACCGCTGCACGTCGGGTTACTGCTGCCTGTCACCGGTGTCGTGCATACATGCATGGGCTCCGAGATCCGCCGGCCAAAGCCAAGTCCAAGCCCAAACCAAACCCGAGCCAAGCGCAAGTTGTCGCGACACTCCGAGGCCCAACCCCCTTCACACGCGGCTCGTCACTGCCACTCACTCGCTCCACAGCCCATCACCAGCAATGCCCTGGCCGGCCCGCGCCAGCCCTGCAGTCAGTGACAGCGCCATACAGGGCTAGCCTCCTGCAGTGATCGCAATGCAGTCAAGAGAGACAACTATGCATAGCACAAGCCGGTACAAAATGGACACGAGCAAAGAACGGACAATAGGGGACAAGCGCGTGTCTGCGTGCGTGTGTGTTGGTGTTGGTTTTCTTTTCCTGCTGCAGTACAACCACATATCTTCTGCTTCTCAATTGGCACTCCCCGCCTTCGGCGTCGTCGTGTTTCGCCATCGTCGTCGCCTTCAATCGAGTCCACACCCGCGTCTCCGTCTCCGTCGCCGGGCCAGCACCCCGCTGGCGCACCGTTCGCAGCTGCGCAGCTACGCGCCGAGCGTGATGCCGAGGCCGAGGCCCGCGAGCGCCGGTGCACCCGGCAGCGGGCGCGCCTCGGCTTCCTCGCTGCCACTGCGCGTCGACCAGCGACTGCTGTGGCTCTCGCGCGCACTGTGCGTGCGAGACGTGCCCGGCGCCGACGTCGTCTGCGGAGCAGTCAGTTTCCGGTCCGACCAACCCTAACTGAGCCTGACCTTGACCAGTGATCCTGATTCTGACCTGATACTCACAATCTCAATCTCCATCTCTAGCTCGTCGTCGTCGTCGTCGTCCTCCTCCTCCTCCTCGTCATTGTCATACTCGACGTTGTCGCTGTCATCGCCGCGAGGGCCATTACCGGTACCACGCCGCTGCGCCGCGCGCAGCCGGTCGCACGCCGCCGCGAGCGCCTCCTCGGTCAGCCCGCCACCCTCGCCGACATGCGACAGCGCGCACCACTCGCCCTTGGCGCAGTGCCCCGCGCGCGCCCAGTCCGCACAGTGCTCGGCCCCCATCGTGTGCATGAGCGCCCCGGCGCCGGCAGCGGCAGCGGCAGCGGTGCTGTCGGTCGGCGAGGACGCAAGCGAGTACCCGTGCGAGTGCGGGTGCGGTTGCGAGAAGGGGTACAAGCCCGAACCCGAGAGCGAAAGCGAGTTGGAGCTCGCGGGGTGGCGCGGGACAGGAACGGTCGCCGTCGGGGACGACGCGGACGCCCCGCACGCCGCGGCGAAGAAGGGGTCGGCACCGTTCACGCCCGGCGTGAGGAGGCTGGCCTCGATGGGCGTGTTCTCCGGGACCGCGCCGGCGCGCACCTCGGAACCGCACTCTGAGCCGCCCACACCGGAGCCGGACCCGCAGCCCGAGCCGGAACCAACAGATGAGAACGACGAGCGCGCCCTGTTGGCGTCCGCCGATTGAGGAGCGGCACCACCGCACGTTGAGGGGTGGCGGTACGCTGCCGGCGTGCCGTTGCCGGACGCGTGCGGCGTGTTGTGCGGCACGAAGGGGAACTGGGCGTGGCTGTATCCGGCAGGCCACGGTGCGCCGGGGAGATACGGCGCCATGCCGTTGGAGCGGCGGCGCATGTACGAGCCGTGCGGCGCGCGGTGTGGCTGGGCCGCAAACGTGGCGAGCTGGAACTGCTGGAGCTCGTAGGGTGCGGCGCCGGGGACGGGGACGGGAATGGGAATCGGCGCAGACGCGGCGTGGGCATATTCGCCAGCGGCCGTGCCGTTGTCGACCACGCCGCCGCCGTCTGCGGCACCAGCACCGGGGCTGAGCGCTGCGTCGTGCGCGCCGAGCGGGGCCGACACGAGCGGCGCGTACTCGATCGCGGGCAGGATACCCACCCAGCTGCCGGCGAGAGGCGTCATGTGCCCTGAATGCAGCCCGGACGCGGGAAGCGAGCCCGCCAGCGAGCCCGCCAGCGACCCAGCGGCGACGGCGGGCGGGTGCAGGAAGAAGCACCTGTCGCCCATGTGGCAGCGGCCGTCGAGGTAGTGGCGGCACACGCGCGTGCGCATGCGGCGCACGACGCCGGGCCCGTCCGGGACAATGGTGAGGTGCGCAAACTCGCAGCTGTCTGCCGCGTGCGCGCACCCGTAGGCCGCATTGTGCGAGCTGCAGATAATGTTCTTCCGCGGCCGCAGCGGCGGCTGCGGAGCGGCCGGCTCGCTGCGCGCGGCGGGCGCAGGCGCGGACTGGCCCGGCCCGGGATGCAGGCTGCGCGTCAGTTTTGTTCTCGGGCCACGTATTATAACTTACAAGCCGCAGCGGTCGCCCGAGGCGCAGGCGCCCATTGCAAAGTACTTGCAGAGCTTGGTCCCGCGCGACGCCGACGGGCGGTGCCGGATCACGTAGCCGCGCGGCGTCCACACCGTGTCGCCCTGGCGGATGTATCCGGGCGGCAGCTCGTCGTCCGAGCTGCCGGTGGTCGACGCGGCGCTGGGCGCTGCCGGGGCCGTGTGTGTGGGGTGCGAGCTCTGCTCACCAGGGGCGCCAAACTTGCGTGCCCGGTTCCAGGCTAGGTGGGCGGAGGCGGGCTTGGGTGCGGCGGCCGGGAGAGTGGCGGCCTCGGACTCGTCCTTTACTGCAACGAGGGCCGGCCACTCTACGCGGGTCGTCCTGGTCGCAGCCTTGATTGGAAAGGGAGCTGTCTTGGCCTGCGGTGGCGCTTTGCGGCGTGCGTGCGCGGTTCCCGTGGGCCAGCTGCGGGGCTTTCCGTTGGTCCCCTTTCCTCCGGGCTCGTTGCGAGTTGTGGATGTGGCGGTGGGAGGAGGGGGAGGGGCGGTGCGCGACTTGGGCCAGTGCGCGGCAGATTGCTCATCTTTGGAAGACCGAACGGCCGGGGTGCTGGGGGATAGAGGGGCATGGTGGTCTCCGACGGCTGGCGGGGAGGAGAAGCTGGAGAGCGGCGCCATACCGCGAGGCGAGAGCTGTGGAGACGGGGGGAGGGAGCTGCCGCTGCTGGGGGCACTGTGGGGGAGCCCCGTCTGGACACTGCGCGGAGAGAGCGAGAGTGCCACCATGCTCGGCGGCGTGGGAGGAGCGAGCGATAAACCCGACAAGGAGGTGTTCTCAGAGTCGGCCGGCACCTCCGACCATGGCTCAGAACCGATGGCTGCGGACGGGGTCTGGGGAATAATAGCGGGCGTAGACTTGGGACGCTCAATCTCGGAGAACAGCGACGGGGAAAGGAGAGCAGAGACCAGGTGGCGGCCACGCTCCTGGCGGCCAGACGACACAAACGAAGCGCTCAAAGATAGGTTGTTGATCGAGAGCGACTTCTTGATCCCGGACCTAGGGAGGGGAGGGGGCGCTGGAACAGTGTCGGCCGTGTCCTCTGTCGCGATGCGGGGAGGCGCCATCACTGTGTTCTGGCCCTTGGTGACCTTGTCCTCCGACTCTTTGTCGCCGACCTTGCCGTCTTTCTTGCCGTGTGTTTCTGGATCGTAGAGGTTGCTCGGGTCGTGGATAAAGCTGCAGTAGTCGCCATAGGCACACACGCCCGAGGCAAAGTCGCGGCACGGCACGGCTGAAGTCAGCTCTGAGATCCGGCTCAGCTGACTTACTCCTAAACTTGAGACGGCCCTTGCCGGCTGGGCCCTTGCCGCCGCCGCTCATCTTGAAGACGTGGCCGACCATCTCGGTGCCGGCCTGATCGCGGACGCTAATGGCTTCGCCCGAGGTAAGGCGCTGGAGGTCGGCATCACTTAGCTCGAGCGCGGCGGGGACGGGGGCGGCAGCCTGCGCCGCGGCGAACGTGCCGCGCGTCGGGTCCTCGCCGCCAGCAGCAATACCGCCCGTTGCAGAGGGAGGGACGAGGCGGCCGGTCGTAAGGCTGGCCGTGCGCGAAACGGCGTCAATGTGCACCGACACGGAGGGCGAGTTGACACCCGGGCTTGGCATGCCGAGACCCGACAGCCCCGAGGCACGGCTGAGCGCAGGCAGGTCATGCACAAAGCGGCACGGCGACGAGGTGCACCTCTGCATCGGCATGTGGTAGTACCTGCAGAGGATGAGTTCCTTTGGCAGGACGCGTGCCAAGATTGTGGCGCTGGAGTCTGGGGATTCTGCGGTATCGCGGGGCTCATTGGGCTTGAGGACCGGGCGGGCGGATCCCACGGGCGTGTAGATTGCCCCCGGCGACTGTGGCTTGGGGTGTACCGCTTGTGAGTTCAGATCGGGAGCAGCTGAGCGGGGGCCGGGGAGCAGGCAGGGGGTGATAGGAGCAGACTCGGCGATCATCTCATCCTGCACCAGGACGGCCATGGTGATGCCACGCTTGCGGGAGAAGCCTGGAGTGGTGGGAGTGTTGGGCTCCGCGGCAGCGAGGCGATGGCCAAAGCGAAGCCGAGTAGGAGTCGTCGCGTCCCGTAGGCGAGGCGGGGCGTTGATACGAGGAACGGGGGCGGTGGCGGGGCCACGCAGATGGGGGCTGTAGTCCGAAATCCCGTGGGACGATCGCGTTAATTTAAGAGCTGGAGGGCGGTGGTGGCGGGCGTTGGGAGTTGGCGGCGGAGGCAGATGGCCTGGTGCGCGAGTGAGGGGAAAGGACGAGAGATTTGCTTCGCCGCGCCGCTGGTGAGGAGGGCGGTACATTTGCTGCCGCTTCTGCGGCTCCGGAAGGGGGTTATCAGACAGCCTGCGGGGGGGTTGCACGGGGTGGAGAAAAGGGGAGACGGGGCCAGAGCCGAAACCCAGAGAGGAGAGGGAGACGTCCTCGTCGAGGTCGTCCATGTCGTCAAAGGAAGTGCGCCCCACGTGCGCATGAGTAGTGGGAAATGCCTCCGTTGTGCGAGGACGGGGGACGGGGTCCATGGGGAGTGGCAGAAGGAGGCGGACAAGGACAGAGAGAAGGAAGGCAGACAAGGGTACAGTGGGCAACAAGCCGTCGCTGCAGGAGGGGACACGTCGTGAAAGTGTGGGTAGAGGTAGAAAGTAGACGAGAAATAAGACTGGGAGTCTCGGACGGTGTTGGGGTTTATGTGCTTGTGTTGAAGGTCGTATGCTGGCAGGGAACGATGACTGTGGCTATTGTTGGGTGTTGAGTTTTGTCTTTGTTTAGGCGAGGATGGGACGTGGGCGGTGGACTTCGATATTGTGATTTCAGTGAACGAACAGGAGTCTTCACTGCTCCCTTGTGCGATAAGATGAAGGGGCGAGCGTCGCACAGCTCTGGTGCCAGGGAACCTGTGCAAGAAGGCGGATTTATTGCGAAGAGGCTCGTTCCCGGGTATCGATGCAAAGTGATATATGAACCTGCCTAAGGGAAGAAGCACAGGATGAGGCTGCTGTACCGGCGGTGGGGTCCGGATCTATGAAAGAAGAGGCCACAATTCGCCACGCGTCTGTGGGAAAGGGGCGAGGATGGCGGAGAGGGGCCGAGATGAGGATGGGAATGGGGATGGGGATTGATGAGTGTGAGAGAAACGAGGAGATGGAGGATGCAGTGATGAGAGAACACTGATAGATGAGGGACCCGGACGAGCGAGAAAGGAGGGAGGTATGCGCCGAGCAAGAACAGTGTCATCCTCGCAGACTGGACGCCCGGCCGTCCAAGTGCGTGTCCTCGCCGCCGCCAGATCGTATTGCCGCACCCTACGTCGGGGGCCCTCTTCATTGTCACCAGCAACCTCCAATCTGCCTCAGGGGTGAGTTTGTGCATATGTGTTAGTTGCCGTTGGCTGTCTCTATTGTTGCTGTCGCTGGTGCCGTCTCGTCGGGCATCGAGGGCACCGTGAGTGTCCCGCTCGCGCTGGGCCCCAGCTCGCGAACAGTGGGGTGGGGAACGGGCCTGCGAGTTCGATCTCGGAAGCCCCTCGCTCTTCGACATCGCCTCGGCCAGCAGACCACAACGGTCAGTCCGTGCCGCTGGGCCTGGAGGCGACGACATTCCGATCTCACGCCAGGGTCCGCACGCGCGCGTGCCTGGTACTTTGGGAACGGACCGCAGCCCCGCCGTGATCGAGCGTTGGAACCTGTACCACATTGCACAATGTGGGTGAAGACGGTATAGTGGTGAGACGATCATGCACTGTGCCCATGCGTACGATTTGTGAAGGTGCAAGGAGTGGCGAGCATGTCCCAGATGGCCAGCCCAGGAAGCACGGGTGAGACACCAGGCCGCGAGACAGCCTCAGCGAGACATGGCGACGCACAAAGCGTGAGGAGGGAGTGGAGCTGTAGCTCCAATATGGGAGAAGCGGCAACAACAAGAACAATCAACACCCACGTCCTTTGCCATGGTACCTGGGTGGACCAGGCACCGTCTCCCCAGATGTGGCGCGCTGGTCCTCTGCGGTGGCGCCGACCGGCACCAGATCATATGACTTTATCTTGCTATCCTGGGCTAGGTGACCTTGCAGACCCCCAGGGCTCTGACAACCGGACGCTCCCGGGCAGCGGTGACTGTTGGCGATCTGCTTGCCCTGCCAAATGTGGCCGTTAATGAGGGTGTCGGGCACGGTGTCGGAGAATCCGCAGCTGCACCGGTAGCGAGTCCTATCATCGCCAGCCGCTCATCCGCTGGACGCACCACAGATGTAGATTTCACGACGACTTACTTGGGCTTGCGCTGACAGCATGGTGATTCCCATCACACTCACTGACTTGCCCACAGAGCAGATCCAGCTACACCCCAACGCGCCGGTCGCACTGGCCGTGGCGCGTGAGACTGAACCGCGCCACCGCCTCCGCCTCCGCCCGCCTCCGAGGTCCAGAACGCCCAACGGCACTGAAAATACTCCTTGCGTGGCCGATTCCGTCGGCTGTCGGGGTACGAGGGTGCGACAGTGCGGCATGCTGGCGCTCACTGTTTACCCGTTTGTCCGAGTGTTGGGTGTGACATGGGCGTACGTTTACCGGTTCGGTGATCAGTTGAGCGTGAGGTGGTCTCGTACGTGGAACTTGAGGGTGTTAGTATTGCAGCTGGGGCCGCGACTGGCCGTCCTCGCCGGTAAGACGTGCCTACGCGCGTGTGGGAGCACTCACCGAGCATTTGTTCCGCAGCCAGTGGTTACACCCCCGGACCGTCACCTCCGTGTGATCCCAGACTCCCCCTCGATCCCCCAAAGCCACAACACTTCAAAAAGCGCCTGCTCGTCCCGGGGCCGAGCAGACCGCTGACGTTTGGCGGGGTCGAACCGCCGACCTTATGCGTAAGAGTCTTCGACTGTTAAGCATACGCTCTAACCAACTGAGCTAAATCGCCGCTGATTTCTGTTGCTCTCGGGCTGTCTCCCTCCGTTTGCGTCGCGATTTCCTGTTGTATCGCTCGAGACAGTCCGTGGGCATGACTGGGACCTTGGACAGAGGTCAGAGGGCGACTGGTTGCTGCTGTGGACGTTTCCAAGGACCGGTAGCACCTGGAGGAGAGGCGCGGGCCAGTGGCGCTACCGATGAGACGGGGCCGTCCCGCGTGCAGCCAGGATCCTTCCAGAATCCAGTCTCAAATGACGCGGAGGTGCTGCTGACCTGGGTGTGTGGGAGGGTGGGAGGGGAGGTGTTGATCGTGGTGACATGTTGAAATGGACGCAGGTTGGGTGTGGAGTGCGAGGAGGAATGATGTTTGGTTCCTCGGGCGGAGATGTCCCACATGTCCGTTTCCATTCGGAGAACCGATGTGATGCGAGTGTTGTTGCACCGCGTGCCTCATTCCTCTCACACCCGCTGCAGCTCAATTGCAATGGCCATCATCGCCGACTCTAGCTTGAGAGCAGTACTATCTGATAGTAAGTAAAAGCGAGGTGGTCTCTCCCGTCATCGTCACGGTTGCAAACGCGTGCCACGCGATGTCAGAGCTTCGACCTGGTCGCTTATTCCACGCGCTCACGGTCCCGCTCACTGACATGTCCAGCTTATCGCGTACATTTCTTCTGAACTTGTGACCTATTAAACGATTCATTCCTCAATATTTACAGCTCGGACCCAGATACACGGAATTCTAACGCCTACCACAGAGCAAGGACGGCACCAGCAGCAACGAACAGACCTGGCACCGCAACAGCGGCAGCACCACTCTTAGCGGAAGTCTTTCCGTCGTTGCCCGCAATGGCAGTGCTGTTGTCGGAGAGCTCCGAGGGAATGGCCGGGGTGGTGCTGTTGGACGTGATGGTGCCCGACTTGGCGTACTGGTCCTGCACCCTCTTCTCGAGGGCGTCAATGTCAAAGCCCGTGGGGCCCTGGTCTCCTGCGCCGGTTCCAGTGTCGGTGTCGGGCAGGTCCTGGAACGGCGGCTGGCTCGGCGCGTCGGGGCTGTTGGGACCGTAGAGGCCGGTTTCGGCCCATTCGGAAAACTCGTGGTTTTCAACCACGAGGTCGGTGCGCTTGCAGAAGTCGGTGAGGAGCTCGGCGGTCTGGCGCTTGGAGAGCGCGGGCAGGTAGCGGGGAATGACGATGCGTTTCGTGTCCGCAGCGACGTCGCGCTTGAGGCTGGGCCGGCACGACGCGAGCCAGCGCTCGTCGTATTCCTTGCTCACGGCGCCCTTCTTGTCCGCCGCCTCGATGCTGCTCTTGGGCAGGTTTTTGCGCCGCAAAAAGTATCCGACAAACGCACGCACGACCTGCTCCTGGTTGAAGAAGCCCTTTGAGCGCGTGCGGCCGATCGAGTAGCTCATGAGGTTGTGCTCGTCGCGGCCGTTGGCGCCCTTTGCGTTGCCGTCGCAGTCGGCGGCATAGTCGGCCATTTCGGCGCCCGGGTACCGCGGCGTAGTGTCAATGTAGTCGGAGGGCTTCTTGGTGTCGCACCCGTCCTGGTGCAGATGGAACAGGCCGAGCCAGTGGCCAATCTCGTGTACGAGCGTCGTGCCCCAGCGCTCGCTCGACTGTGCGGTCGCGACCCTGTCGGGGTCGGCGCCGAGGTTGTTCACGATCGTGTATGCGCCGATAATGACACCATCCGGGAGGTTCTTGTTGACGGTAATGCCGGGAAAGTTGGCGTAGCCGTTGAGCGTGTCGCCGGCGTTGTCGACGATGAAAATGTCTGAGAGTTAGCCCGACACAGCTCATAACTCACTGAGGCGGTTGTACGCAGTGCTGCCGACGCGCTTCTTGACCGCGGCGACCCACGACTTGCTCCACTCGAGGTCCGTCTTGGGGCGGACCGTGAACCTGTTGGGCGCGTCGCCCGTCCAGCGCCAGTAGTCGACGACCCGGAGGCCGACGTTGAGCTGGCCGAGCTGCGCCTGCGTGAGCGCGAGCTGCTGGTTCCACGCCGCGTTCGACACCCAGTCCTCGCGCACCTTGCCGTTCGGCACGACAAAGTGCACCGTCGTCGGGATCTGGAACAGCACGGGCAGACACCGGTTGCCGACGAGGCTGCGCTTGCGGCGCTTGTAGTCGAGCTCGGCGAGGTGGCGGCGCAGCGCGGGCGTCGCGCCCGCAGCGTACTTGTCCGCAAGCGCCATGCAGCGGCTCTGGTTGTAGTTGGCCGTGTACGCGAGCGTGAGGACAATCTCGTCCGCGGCGAGCGGCTCGGGGATGGGGTACTCGTCCTGGCCGACAACCCACGAGTCGTCGCCGCCCTCGTTGTCGGGCGCCACGGCCTTGGAGGACGCGGAAGGAGCGGCAGAGATGGACGAGGTGGGGCCGCTCGACGCCGACACGCTGCCCTGAGGGGACGGCGTCGGGCTCGCGTCCACGCTCGTCGGGCCGTCCCCCGACGACGAAGGCGGGTCTGTGCTGGACGACGGACCGGCAGAGTCGGTCGAGCTGGAGATGGGGTCAAACGAGGAAAAGATGTCGACAATGGACGACGGCTCGCCCGTGCTGATGGAGCTGGAGATGAAGAATGACGAGCTCCCGATGTCGGGCGTCGAGGAGGAGGGGACGACAGCGGACAGGACACCCTCTGTCGAGTTGATCTGCTCGACAATGATACCGTTGCTGATGAGTTGCACCGCGTGCGCGGGGGCCGCTACAAGTAGCGGTAGGAGGAGCATGGTGAAGGGTTGTGCTGGAGAGGGGACGCTGCTTCTCTGACCCCTCTTATCTATCTTTTGGCTCCCCGTTACCAGCTGCGCTGCTCCCCGCCCGTACGCTCGCCGCTGCCGAGGAGGAAGAGGGCAGCAGCTACTGCCCATTGGCCGTTGGCCAGCTGCAAGTGACCAAGTGCATTGCCTTGTCGTGGCGTTGAATGGGAGCTTACCAGGTAAAGAAGGCTTCAGGTTTACGTTCTCCTGGCATTCCAGAACTATGCACGTTCCTGCACTGTCGCGCCAGGCGGATCTGAGTGAGGCGTGCGCGGGAGTGCATGTACGTACGGAAGCGAGTGCGCAGTGCAGCGGAAGGCAAAGGCGCAGACTTCCGCTCTGCGCTCTTGCTCTGAACGAAAGGATCGGAGCCAGCACCTGATCGCCTGAATTCCAGGCCGTTCCGGCCATGCCAGAGTAATGTGGCAGAATACGCCCCGCATTTCTAGGACCTGGCAACCTTGCTTGGGTCGGGCCCCACTCCACCTCCACCGTGTCCTGCACTCGACTCGCTTCCGCGATCCGCGCCAGTCGCTGCGTCTGGCCCAAAGTGTCCGATTCTTCGGGTGTGGTGCATTCTCTCTGTGCTGTGCCCGATCGGGCCATGTTCGCTCTCCAGTTGCGCCATCAGCCATCAGCCATCGGACACAGGCATAAGGGCAAGGCGAGCCGAAGAGCAACCGATCCAGTGATACAAGCGATGCGATAGCCTCTGCTGCTCGACCTGCTCCGCCTGCTCCGCCTGCTCTGGCGCTGTGCCATGGTGAGCTGGTGGGCGGTCAACTGGGACAATTACCCTGGCATCGAGCAGTGCGTCTGGTCTCGTCGGCCTGTTACTTGGCCCAGCCTGTTCTGTTTGACATCACAGCTCTGCGATCGCGACAGGTCCCGGATCGGATCCGCCGTTCTCTTGGCATTGGCGACGTCTCTGCTCCGTATTCACAGGAATAGAGCAGTGCACCTCTCCCATGCACACCGTTCTGTGCCCCTCCATGTATCCGTCGTATCCGGCACGTGATTGCGGGATCGACCGCCTGAGGCCTCATGCTCATGCTCATGCTCTTGCCAGATTGCGCGGAACCGGTAGAGGCAAGGTTTGTCGGCGGCGGGACGGCTAGTGCTCCATAGCCGCAGGGGGATTCAGGCTACACCCTGTCGATCAGCGTAGCGCGAACGGGCAATCGGTGCTGATCGACCCCGCAGAGCGACGAGCTGACTTGGGCGTACTCTCACCACCGCGCTCAGCCTCTTACGCGCAGCCTTAGCCGGCAGCCAAGTGTCTCGAAGCTTTCTCGGGAGATTGTGGCCAACTGGCAGTGGTGCACCCTTACCACTCCTCTCGTCATCTCCTGTCCGCTGCACCAGTTGCAAAATCCATGGTGCATGAATGTGTAGTACTGTACATGTACCTCCCTCAGTCACTTCCTACGTCAAACAACCGACTACACTTTACTTGGGGCCAAGCATGAGCTCGGGGCGGACGACCTCGTCAAACTTCTCGGCGGAGATCTTGCCCGACTCGATGGCCGACTCGCGGAGGGTGATGCCCTTCTTGTGGGCGTTCTTGGCGATGGCGGCAGCGGCGTCGTAGCCGATGGTCGAGTTGAGGCAGGTGACCTGTAGGTGTTAGCGGCTGCTAGCAGAGCGGGGTACTCACGAGCATGAGCGACTCGTTCATGATCTTGGTGATCTTCTCCTCGTTGGCGACAATGCCGACGACGCAGTTCTTGGTGAACGAGCGCGAGCCGTCGGTGAGGAGACGGATCGACTGGAGGAGGTTCTTGATAAGAACGGGCTTGAAGACGTTGAGCTCAAACTGGCCGTACGAGCCGGCGACCGAGATGGTGGTGTTGTTACCCATGACCTGAGCGGCGACCATGGTGAGGGCCTCGCACTGGGTGGGGTTGACCTTGCCGGGCATGATCGACGATCCGGGCTCGTTCTCGGGGAGCGAGAGCTCACCAAGACCGCAGCGGGGTCCCGAGCCGAGGTAACGGATGTCGTTGGCAATCTTCATGAGCGAGACGGCAACAACGTTGAGGGCACCCGAGGCCTCAACAATGGCGTCGTGGGCGGCGAGGCCCTCGAACTTGTTGGGGTTGGTCTCGAAGGGGTAGCCAGTGATCTTGGAGATCTCCTCGGCGACCTTGGTGTCAAAGCCGATGCGGGTGTTGAGGCCGGTGCCGACGGCAGTGCCGCCCTGGGCGAGCTGCGAGAGGTGCTTGAGCG
The DNA here is from genome assembly GCA_002973495.1 of Apiotrichum akiyoshidainum. NCBI lineage: Eukaryota > Fungi > Basidiomycota > Tremellomycetes > Trichosporonales > Trichosporonaceae > Apiotrichum > Apiotrichum akiyoshidainum. The sequence goes on from PQXP01000137.1 coordinate 55,187, forward strand.
AGTTCTCGACGCGCTCAATGCCGCGCTCGACCTGGGTAACGTAGCCCGAGAACTCCTGGCCGAGAGTCAGAGGAGTGGCGTCCTGGAGGTGGGTACGGCCAATCTTGATAATGTGCTCAAACTCCTTCTGCTTGGCGTAGAGGGCGTCACGGAGCTCCTGGAGGGCGGGGATGAGCTTGGCGCGGGTCTCGACGACGGCGGCAATGTGCATGGCGGTGGGGAACGAGTCGTTGGACGACTGCGACATGTTGACGTGGTCGTTGGGGTGGACGGGCTTCTTGGAGCCACGGACGCCGCCGAGGAGCTCAATGGCACGGTTCGAGATGACCTCGTTGGCGTTCATGTTGGTCTGGGTGCCCGAGCCGGTCTGGAAGACGACGAGGGGGAACTCGTCAATGAGCTTGCCCGAGATGACGTCGTCGGCGGCCTTGGAGATGGCGCCGGCGACCTGCGAGTCGAGGCCGTAGGACTCGTTGACGTGGGCAGCGGCCTTCTTGAGGACACCGAAAGCCTTGATGAGGGGCTCGGGCATGCGCTCAGAGGGTCCACCTGGGGGTCAGCTTTGCGGGTGGGGTGCGGAGTTGCGGACGGTGCGGATGGTGCGGAGGGCGTGGCGCAGGGTCCGAGGTGTCCGACCCGGACTTTCCTTGACAAGGGAAGTAGCACCCAAGTCGGTCCGATCCACCCTCCGCGAGCCATAATGTCCCCCTCCCCCGGATGGATGCGAGGAGGTCCACCGGGGACTCGGGATCGTCACCTGTCGGGGACGACACCGCTAGGATCACAAGCACTACATCCAGTGCGCCGTCACAGCGGACCCTTGGGGGGCTTGTACTCACCAATGTCAAAGTTCATGAGCGAACGCTGGGTCTGGGCGCCCCAGTAGCGCTCGGCGGGGACCTGGAGGGGACCGAAAGTGTCGCGCTCCTCACGGAACTTCTGCTCGGCCATGATGGAGGACGAGGCAAACGAGCGCTGGGCGGCGCGGGGGAGGGCGCGGAGCTAGAGTGTGAGCTGTGCTCTGTTGATCGAGTGCACGGGGGAGTGCACTGGGTGGATGGGCGGGTGGGTGGAATGGAATGGAGAATGGTGGGAGAGAGAGAGACAGCACGACGCGATGACGAGGGCGGTTAAGAGATGAAACGTCGGCAAGTGCAGGCACTGTGGGAGATGTGGGTGGTGGGAGGCTTGTAGGTGGGTGGGTGGGGGACCGAGCACCACCCACCACGTCGCCCAGCCACAAGCAGCACCACGGCCGTCGTCCATGTCCGCATTCATGCACAGGATGCCGGCGCCGAGGAGCACCTCCTGGATGTGGATGTGTGTGACCAGCCGTCGGCTATGGGTGTATGCGGAAGAACAATAGAAGTCCCCTCGCAAATGCATACGGCGACCTGCCATACCCGCTGCCTACCAAGGGGGTGCTGGCTGTGAACGGGATATCCCACTGGGTTCGGGATGTTGGCGGGTCGAGCTCACGGCCAGCGCCGACGACCGGGTTGCCTTCTTTTACAGCTCGGTCTCTTGTCTCGTCTTTTGTCCGTTCTCTCTCTCCCTCCGAGCAAGGCGGGGGTGCGCGCCCATCCTATGCTCTGTCCTGTATGCTTGGGCACTGTCCTTTTGTTGTTGTTGTCGCTCGAGTACCCGAGGTAGACCCCATCCACATTTTTTTCGAACAGTGCGACAGACTTTTTTTTTTTTTTTTCTGCTGCTTCTTGCGCGAGAGACAGGGGAGCATGGGGATGGGGTGAAGACAGACCACCATCACCACAGGAAGGTGTATGCAGGGACACGGCTACTCACCGGCGCGGTCTGGCGGAGCGACTGAGCGAGCATTTTGGGTAGTGATGGGGGGGGGGGGGAGGAGGTGGTTAGTGACGAAAAGGACACACGAAAGAGTGTGGAGAAATATAAGAGGCCGCTGCTGCCTGTCCTTGCCTGCAGGATTCGATTATCGCTATTGCAGCAGCGCGCTGTAAGAGCCGCTTCCATCCCCTCCATCCCCTCCCCTCCCCTCCCCCAACGACCCCGCAATCACTCCGACCCGTCCGGTGCCCAGTGCCCCCGTGCCGCCGACAATGATGCTCTCGATAAACGAAGGGAGGGGGGGGCGGCCGTATCGGCCGTTCTCGGAGCCAATGACGCAGAGTGGCTGCAGTGGTCGGACACGACGGCTCCACCCAGCTAAAAGGCACTGATTGTAGCTGATTGGCAGCAGCCAAAGGACAGCGACACCCGCAGCAACCACAAAAAGTGCGATCGATTCCGATCTCCCTCCCCTGGGGGTGGAAAACTGCCGAAGAATTCCCCCTACCTAAAATTGACACGTCATTCAACAACGGGATCAATATTATCGTCCATTTCCATCTAGACGCGACTGTTTTGTTGTCTCTCATTTTTCCCTGATGGGTCCATTTTGGGCAGCAGCAGCCACCAGCAGGGCCATCCGGCAGCTGGGACGGACGCGTCGTCGTCGGGGGTCACTTTCTCTGATGCTGTTGCCACTCTGCTCGTGCACGCGCGACTCTCTTTTTTTCTTTTCTTTCCTTCCCTTCCTTCCATCCCATCCACTCCCACTCCCACTCCCACCCCCACTCCCACTCTCCTTTCCAGTCTCTTGTCATGAGCATGAGCTCCAGCAGGTGAGTAATCGCCGGCCAGCACCTCCCACCCCCGCAACGCGTCTTGTCTTCCGCCGCCTTCCCTCCTGTCTTCCTCGCTGACATCCAGGACCGTGCGCACCTACGGCCGTCGACCACCGGCATCCGCATCGTCCCCACCACCAGGGATGGTGTATGCCCCATCATCATCCGGCACACTCCTCTTCACCCCGCCATCGTCACCATCAACGCCGAGAGGAAAAGGCAGAGCACGCGTCGCACCACTCGCTCTCGCTCTCGGCGACTCGACCGACGCAGAGGACGATGCCCGCAGTTCACATCCGCCTTCCTCCCCCACTCAAGGCCGCAAACGCCGTCACCGCGACACTTCCCCTCCCCTCCTCGTCCCCCTACACACGCGCGACTCGAACCGCGATGCTCCCCAGCCCACGACTACGACCACCGCCGCCGCCGCCGCCGCCGCCCCAAAGCAGGGAACCCTGAAAAGCTTCTTTGCACCCGTCAAACGCGTCCGTGTGGGCAGTGACGCCGCCGCAGCAGCATCCACTGCCTCGGCAATCGTCTCGCGCGCGCTCAGCTCGGCGCAAAAGACCAAGCCCAAGCGCGAGTCCACCCCGGCATTGCAGCGCGCTCCCCCGCCCCGCATGCACCAGCTGCAGTTTATGGCCAACGCAGTCCAGACATGCCCAGAGTGTGCGATGAGCTACATGCGTGGTACCGACGACACTGTGCACAAGCGGCACCACACGCGCGTCACCCGCGGGATACCATGGACTGGCCGCAAGGAGGCCAAGACGGTCAAGGATCGCATTCCGCTGACATTCGGCGTCAAGGTCGAGCGCGATGCGAGTCGCACCCCGAACCCCGATGGCGAGCCTGAGACGGACCCCACTCCCCAGCGACTCTCAAGTTCACTGCTTCTCAACTCTGCCCCGTCACGCTCGGCGCCGTCTAGCCAGTACCGCATCGTGTCCATTGATGCGAGCACGTCCGGTCGGCTCATCGCCGACATTCTCTCGACTGTCGACACGGTCCTTGCTGCGCCGGCGCTGCCACCGCCCATCCTCGCACGCTGCAAGCTCTTCCTTGCGATAACCTCCTGTGAGCCCCCTCTAGCCCCGGGGGCCAAGCGCCGGCCCGGACCCAGGCCTAAAGATGGCGGCACGGAGCGTGTCGTCGGCGTCGTTCTCTCCCAGCCGATCAAGTGGGCGATGCGCGTCCTCTGCGAGGGCGAGGACAGCAAGCATGCCGTGGACTCTGGCGACGGCGTCATTTGCGAGTAAGTTGGCTCAGGATTAAGGTAGAAAAGCTGACACCCAGCCCCACCCATCTGCCCACTCCTCTTGGCATTCACCGCCTGTTCACTGTTCCGGCGTACCGCGGGTGCGGTCTCGCGGCCGCGTTGCTGGACGCATCCGCTGCACACACTGTCTACGGCTGCAGGTTCCACCCGTCCAAGGGCCAGGTCGCCTTCTCGCAGCCGACCGAGAGCGGCAAGCGCGTCATGGAGCGCTGGGGACGGGGAGGCATCAGGGTGTTTGTCGACGACGAGAGCCAGTTATAGGAAGGGAATAGAAATTAGTATTAGCGGGATTAGTAAGAGACCCCAGACATCCATTTGGTTTTGCAGGCTTTGGTATTGCTCGCTACCACTCTCCTTTGTAGGCATATATGCATTTGCACTTTGCATTACGATTGCAATGCTGATTGCAGAGCAGAGGTTAGGGAGCTCATTGCTCAGGAGCAGGCTCGATCGAGACGCAGTCAGTAGCAGGAGGCAGGCCGAGATGGACGGTACTTCCGCTACATCCGGCCCCATCAGATAACCGAAAATGGCGGGCAGACGACTCGTCAGCTCTCTGTCGACGAGTCGTGGTCGAGTCCACAATGAGCCAGCCCACAATGAGAGCCCTGCGTTGTGCTCTCATTGTGGTGTGCAGGGTCAGTCGCAGGAGGAAGGTTGCACGGTTATCTGTGATAGGTTGGGTGGATGCAGGACCGCAGGTCGGGGGTGGTGGCACAATGGAGAATCGAGGTCACGCGCCACTGCAGTAATCACATGACGTCAGAAATGGTAGCACCACCCACCCACCCACTCGAGCTCGTTGCAGCAGCTGGGCAGCCACTTCGATACCGCCGAGAGCATCGTCGTGGCCATCCATCTCGCCGACTCGACACGGGTATTTAGTCCACCACCCCAACCTGCATCTCTGCTCTCTTCTTCCCATCAGCATTAGCGACAACACCAACCGCAGCCACAACCACCACCGGTCCGTCTACCACCCCACTCAGTAGACGCCCACCTCTCCATCCCATTTACAGTTAGCTCACGACTGTAACTGCACTCCACACCACCTACCTCCCCCC
>PQXP01000117.1:0-65275 GCA_002973495.1 Apiotrichum akiyoshidainum
AGGCGGCGGCGCGCGACGCGGCCGCTGCTGCCGCCGCCCACGGCCACCACGGACCGTCGTCCAATGCCAACGCATCGACCATCTCGCTGCCCGCCGTCCTCGCGCCGCCGACGCCCGGCATCCCGCCGCCGATCCCCGGCGTGCCGATTCCCCTGCGCGCGCTCGACCTCGCGCACGTCGACGACCCGCTCGCGGCGCTCGGCGAGCTCGAGGGCACGGTCGACGACCTCCGGCGCTGGCTCGAGGTGGTCGAGCGCGGCCTCGACGACCTGCTGCATGGAAACCCCGACGACGACCTCCAGCCGCTCGCCATCCCCGTCAGCACGACCGTGGCGGCGGCGCGCAGCGCGAGCCACTTGATTTAGATGTGCGCGCGAGTGTGCAAGCGCAATGCCTGCAAGCAGCAGTGCCAATGTCAATTGAGGGGGTGCCCTTTTTTGTGTGTATGTATTTGTTTTGTTTCATGGCGAGGCGGGAGGGGACGGGCAGGGATGCAGGGGACGGGGGCTGGAAGCAAGGGCCGCTTGCTTGGCAGGAATCAGAGACTTGGACTGCACAGGAGCGTCATAAGAGGCAGATAATGATACTGCATGCTGCTATACACAAAACCCAGAGGGATACGGGTGCGAGAGCACGAGGATGTAGCACGCGCCGATTGCACTGTTTCGAGGGTATTTATAATGCAATGCGGGCGGGCGCGAGGGTATGGGTTGGGTGGATGGTGGTGGGAGTAAGAGTGAGGTGCGATGGTGGGGTGGGTTGGAATGAATGGGAATGGGGAATTGTACGAGAAGGGAAGGCTTACAAAAACGAACGACAACTGGGTACTAGGTACTTTGGTACTGAGAATGAGAAGAAGAAAATATAATGCCTTGCTGCCGTTGGCTGCCTGGGACACGCGCGGGTGTCGCACTGCAGCCCCAGGGCGAGTTTTGCGGAAAGGAAAGTGGTGGTGCGTAAAGGTCGTTGAAGAAGAAGGAAGAACCCAAACAACTCGGTAAAGAAGAAGGAAGAACCCAAACAACTCGGTAAAGAAGAAGGAAGAACCCAAACAACTCGGTAAAGAAGAAGGAAGAACCCAAACAACTCGGTATCGAACAGTCGGTATCGGAGCTTCAATGTTCTCGGCTCGTATCGGTTTAGTCAGTCTTTAGGTGGCCGACAGTGGCGGGGCGCTCGTGCTCGCGACAGCCGTCGCAGGACGCGTCGTGCTGCTCGCTTGCCTCCTCCTCGGTCGGGACGGTCGGGGACGGCTCCTCGAGGTCCGCGCTCTCGATGGGAGATGGGCGCTCGTACCGGTCGCGCTCGTCCTCGGCGACGGTGATGGGAGAGGACGTGAGAGGGACGGCGGCATCGGTAAAGACGTGACGAGGGAGGGAGGAGGAGGCACGCGGGGGGAGCGATGAGCGGTCGAGCTCGGAACCGACCGGCTGGACGTCTGCCTCTATCCTCCTCGTCGGCGAGGTGAGGCCCTGCGGGCGGAGAGCAGGGTCGCCGCCGCGCATGACCGACTGCAAAAAGTCAAAGAAGCGGTGGCCGTAGGTGACGGGGTCCACACACGAGATTGTGACAGCGTTCTCGGTCATGCTCTTCCAGGCATGTTCTATGCGCTTGGTGGTGCTGTACGGTGTGCAAATGTCGATAACACCGAGGTAGTAGATCACGTCCATCGGGTTGTTCTGCTCGTCGGTCGCGCGCATACCGCCCTCGTCCTGGTAGAAGAGGAAGTGGCGGCGGTCGGCGGAGCCGTCCTGGGGGAGCTGGGCAGAGGCATCAAGCAGACGCTGGGGGTCGGCGCGGACGACTGCGCGACGCATGTTGTGCGCCTCAGCGTGCGACTTGGCAGCCGACGGCTTGCGGTGGACGGGAGCCGTGTGGGGGTGGAAGACTGCAAGCGTGTTGCCACGCAGGTTGTCACGGTTTCCACGCTCCATGTTGTGGATACCCACCAGAAGCGAGTAGTCCATGACGTTGATGCGCTTGAGGAACTCCATGTCACGACGAAGCTGCTCTGTGAGAAGCGCACGCTTCTCGGGTCCAAACTCGAGCGTGCGACCGCGGTTGACCCAGTTCTTGTCCTTGAGCACCGCGCGGGGGTTGTTCTTTGCCTTCTCCTCTGGGTATTCACGGCCAAAGGCGGATCCCTTGAGGTCGTACGTCTCGTGAATGTCGCGGTGGGGCGGGAACAGATTGTTCATGATAACAAAGTGGATCTTGCGGCCGCGGGGCATCTTGACACGGTGCAGGCCATAGAACCTCGAGAGGAGCGTATGGGGATTCGCGCGCACATGCTCGTGGTAGTCCTTCAGAATCGACCGCAAAAAGTTGTGCTCGGCGTGCGAGATGGTCTTGATAATAAAGCGGTAGTCACGCGAGTAGTAGAAGAACGAGCCCGACTTGCCGGGCGAACCGAGCTCGGACAGAATATACTTTGCGGTGAGAGACAACAAATAGTCTGCAGGGTCCAAGTGGAAGTGCTCGTCACGCAGCTCGCGGAAGACCCAGGGCGCATAGTCCTTGAATTTAAAGTCGTAGCGCGCCGAGGGTGTCAACTCGTTACCAAGCATGTCGAACGTGTACTTGTGGCGCGCCAGGTAGTCCTCATCGGTAATCGGGCGCTTGATCTTGGCCTGGCAACGTGAAACAGCGACACGAATACCAGTCAACATGTTGTACATGAGGACATAGTTGCGGTGTCCCTCGCCAACGAGGTTGCCAACAAGGACCTTGGTCTCGTCCGTCTCCTTCCGACGTGTGGTTGTGCGACGGGCCGGCATCATTTCGACCGCAACTTCTGCAGTGACCGCTGTTTCATTCTGGCTCACTGGCGATGTTGTGACCAGTAGGCTCATCTTCTTCTGCCGGCGCTCTAGGCGTTCGCGACGGAGAATCTCCGTCTGCGCCAGAATGTCGGCCGGGAGGGTGAAGCCATCGAGCTGCTGGGTGCCCTGTGGAGGGGGATGGGCAGAGATGGAGATGGAGTGCGTCAGGGCGCGACCCATAAGAGGTTGGGTAGATATCGCGGGGTTGGTGTTGCGACGTTGGATGCGCGGCGGAGGCGGGAGGGACGAGTTGAACTGAAAGGGCGGGTTCTCTGTTGTCGGTGACGCATACGAGCGCTGTGTGTCGATGCTCCTGCGTTGAGTGTCCAGGCTGTTACGGCGTTCGTCAACAATGGCCGAGTCGGCGGCGAGGGGTAAGGGGGCGTCACGGGAGCCATCAGGCGAGCTCGGGGGCTCACGCTGTGGTGCCAGGCGGCCCGAGCGGACAATCGATAAGGCTCCGGTACGGCTGGATGTCGATCCATTGGATGTGCGACGAGGCGTCTGCACGCCGAGGAAAGGGGGAGCAGGAGGGCGGTCGATGGAATGGAGGGATGAGCTGGGAGAAGAGCTGGCGTCTGGCTCGAGACTGATTGCAAACTTTGGTGGCTCGAGGGGGGGAAGGACAGGCTTTGATTCACCGACCTCTGTGAGGGGCACGACGGGGGCGGCGAAGGCCTCGGCGTCGGCGCTGGGTGGAGGATGCATGGATGCTGTCGGGTGCATCGAGTTTCTCGGCGTGTGGAAGAGGTCTTCGGCGGTGTCGATGGTTACTTCAGTGACAGCAACGCTGCACGCGTCGCCGACGACTTCGTCATCATCGTCCGAAAGAGGTGGACTGGGGGGCGGGCCTTGCATCATTGGCGATCGTTGCCGCTCTGGTGTCGGACCGCTGACTACCATGCGTGGAGATTTCGTGTCCTTTGTAGCGGCCTCGGCGCGGCGAAAGACGCTCGAGACCTTTTTCATGATTCTTCGGGGTGCGGGAGTGATGGGGGAATCGACCATTAGTTCGGCGGCCGGGGAAGGGCTAGCACCACGCTTGGGTGTTGATGGTCTAGGCGTGGGAGATTCTTCGTCGTTTAGATTCACAATGCCTGCTGCTGCCTTTTCGCCATTGGCCGTCTTGGCCTGTGTCTTTCGGGCGGCGGCCGCTGCTGCGGCGGCGGCGGCGAATGGAGAGTAGTTGTCGTCGTCGTCGTCGAGGTCGCTGTCGTCCTCGTCCTCGTCGTCAGAAGTGTCGGAATCTGCTTCGTCGTCTGTCGCGTCCTCTCCCGATGCGAGACGTGCCAAGTGTGGAGGGAGGGGCGGGAGGGGGTCTTGCGAGTCTGGGTGATGGATGAGGTGGTAAGGGTTTACGCGGGGCGGGGATGCCGAGCCTGATTTATGGGTTAGGAGGGATGCGGTGTGGGATGCGGGATGCGGATGTCGGTGTCGGAGGTGTTGGGCAAGGTGGATGAATGGATGGATGTAAACTCACGAGATGAAGAGGAGCGTGAAGGGGAATGGGGAGGTGGATGTTGGTGGTAGTGAAGCGAAGAAGAGTCTTGTTCGTGGTGCAATCCGGGCACCCGAGCCGACGCGGTGGCGGGTGCAAGGGCGGGCACCGCCATGGGTAGTTTGTTGGTGCGCGCGCTACTGTGCTAGCTTGTCTGCCCGTGGGGGCCGGGGGTCTAGTGGGACGTGGGGGGGGGTAGGCTGTGTCGGAATGGGAGTATCCGGGGGAGTGGTGGTCGTGGTCGTTGTGGTGCAGGCGGTGGTGTGGTAGGGACAGTGAGCGAGGTGGTTGTGGTGGTGAGCAAGAGAGAAGAGAGAAGAGAGAAGAGAGAGGAGAGAGAGAGAGAGAGAAGGGAAAGGCAACAAGGACAGGCAAAAGGGACACGAAACGCGATGGCGGCGGTGGTGAGGACGAGGACAAGCAGGTCTCTCCTGGGGGGCCTTTTTCTCCCGCAGGCGCAGTCGCTCCAATTCAAACCCCAGACACCTCGTCCAACTAGCCGCGGTTCAAACTTCCCGTGGGACCCAAACCCATGTCTGCATACATGCATGCATGGAGACATCTTTTGTTCAAATTACGACCATATGCAGCATCTCAATCTCTGCAGAAGAAGCAGAAGCAGCAGCAGCAGCAGCAGCAGTTACTCACTCCCCGCAAGTCAAATTGCCGGACATTGTAATTGGAATTAGAATTAGCCTGGACTGGTTGTTTGTTCCATCTCATCCCTCACTGGCTAGGCCGCCTGGCTCAGCGTCCTCCTCCTTTCCATCTCTCTCTCGCTCTCTCCCATCTCTTATCACCCATATCTACCTCCACAATGCTCCACCGCCTAGCGCCAGGCGTCCGGGCCCGCGCTCCCCCCACGCTACGTGCATTCTCATCCACACCAGCAGCCGCAGACATCTACGTGCCCCCGCCCCGCGTAGCACCCCTTCCCACCCGCTCCGTCCTCGAGATCTCTGGCCCCGATGCCAAAAAGTTCCTAAAGGGCCAGATGTGCAAGGACGTCGACACGCTCGCAGGCGGGTACAGCGGGTTCTTGAACGCCAGCGTGAGTCGACCTCGTCTGAAACCACTTTAAACTGCCCTACGAGGGGGCAAATCAACGACATCTGTTCCAGAGCTTTCCCGACAACATGGCGCGCGCGCTGACTCACAATCCCAGGGCCGAATCCTCCACACCGTCTTCTCGGTCCCATCAAAGCCCAACACCTATCTCATCTCCCACGAGAGCGGCCCAGACCACCCCGCGCCCCTCGACAAGCTGCTGCCGCCCTTCCGTCTCCGCTCAAAGGTCCGCTTCAAGGACGTCTCGAGCGAGTGGGACGTATGGGCCGCTTGGGGTCATGACGAATCCGTCTACGGCACCCCCGACGGTCAGTCACCCCCTATCCCGGGGCCCTCGGCACTTTGGCGCTACGGCAGTGGTGGCGCCGCTGAGCGTCTCTGGACCTGGGATGACGGCAAAATCGCTCCCCTCGGTATTGCAGACAACGAGGTCGCATGCTGGGACCTTCGCGCAGGCTGGGGCTCATACGGCATGGGACGTAAGCTCTTTGTCCCCAAGGGCGAGAAGCGTAAGTACTCGCGAGCATGTTCGGGCATCTACGACGCGAGATGCGCGATTCCACCGCCACAAAGTCGCGCACGATGGACCCCGCTGACACCCCACACAGCCTCCCTTGCCGCGTCGCATGACATTGCTTCGACCGATGACTACACCCTGCACCGCATGATCATGGGTGTTCCAGAGGGTACACGCGAGATTGTTCCCAACTCGTCGCTACCTCTCGAGAGCGACATGGACATTCACGGCGGTGGTGAGTCGTGACACTAATCTCCCACGCTCACACGCAGTCGACTTCCGCAAGGGCTGCTACCTCGGCCAGGAGCTCACGGTCCGCACATACCACACAGGTGCCACACGAAAGCGTATCCTCCCGATCCGCCTGTTCCCTCTCAGCTCGACGCTCCAGCTGTCAGAGATCGCCGGCATGGCTTGCGAGGCGGGCCCCGCGCTTCCCGTCCCTGCTGCTGCCGACATTGTGTACACGCCCCCCGCGAACGCGGCCTCCAAGAAGGGCCGCTCCGCCGGAAAGCTCCTCTCGCTGCACCCCACCGCGTCCAACGTCGGCCTCGCCCTCGTGCGTCTCGAGTTTTCCGAGCGCGTCTGGGCCAACATGGCGGGCCCCGTCGACAAGTGGGGCGCATCGGGAACCCTGACTGTCGAGCTCAACGGCACCAAGTGGGGCGTCTACGTCGGCCACGGCGAGGCGTACGCCGAGTCCCTGCGCAACCTCCCCCCGCCGCCGCCGCCCGAGGACGACTAGAGAGAGGTGAGGCTGGAGGTCTGCTCGCAGTAGCGGACGAGAAGAAGGGAGAAGAAAAGTCAACCCGGCGATAAGCGCCGCGCGGAGCAGTAGCACGAGACATTGCATGCATACATCATTCACCAGTCCGAGAGCGAGCAGCATGAGCAGCACCAGCAACAGGAGCAGCACCAGCAGCACCAGCAGGATGGATAGAGCAAGAGGGGATTACTCAGGTGCGAGCGGAGTTTGTTTCCCTCTCCGCACGTATCCCGGAGCCCCGGCGAAAACTCGAGAATCGAGCACCCGAGTACACGAGCCGCAACATGACACACGACTTCCTCTCCCTCTCGCTTCCCCCAGCACATCATCTATCAGCAGCATGGACAAGGCAGGCTCCGCGCGTGCGCGCGAGGAGGTGAGCTTACTTTCGAGGACCGCTGACAGCAGGGAAACGCACACTTTCGCAAGGGCCGCTGGAGCGACGCGGCGGCGGCGTACGCGCGCGCCGGTGCGCTGGACAGCTCGGACGCCGCGTGCTGGGCGAACCGCGCGCAGGCGATGCTGAAGCTTGAAAAGTAAGTGCACGGTACCGGTTCAGTTGTTCCGAGGGCAGTGTGGGGGGGTGGGCGGGTGTACTGGAGCGCTCGAGACAGAACGCTACGCGCTGCCGCGTCGTAGCGGCTGTGCAGTGCTATCTCCAGCTGTTGAGAACCCAAGCTGAAGAGGAAGGACCTGCGGACAGACGATGGGGGATCGCGTACGGACAGTGGAGACTGCAGAAGAGCGCGGGGGAGGAGACCGCAAGGGGAGCGAGCGGAGCGCAGAGCTGACTGTTCGCAGGTACGCCGACGCGCTGTCGGATGCAGACACGGCGCTTGCGCGGGACGGGACGCACATCAAGGCGCGCTTCCGGCGCGCCGTCGCGCGGCGGGCGCTCGGCGACCTGCGCGGCGCAGAGGACGACCTCCGGGACGTGCTGCGGCGCGACGCGAACAATGCCGCCGCAGGCGTCGAGCTCGCCGAGGTCAGCGAGGAGATCGGAAGGGCCGAGGACGCAAAGAAGAAGGCAGCGGCAGCGGAGGACGAGGCCAGGAAGGCGGCGGCGACAGCAAAAGCTGAGGCCGAGGCCGAGGCGCGCAAGGCTCAGGAGGCGAACAAGGTGCGCGAGGCCGCGATGCAGGGAGCAGCACCGACGCCCGCGGTCTCGTCGTTTGCGGCGATGCGCAAGAACCGCGACGCGCGGCCGTCATATGCGCCGCGCACCGCTCCTCTGTCGTCTTCTGCCGCCCCTGTCCCTGCGGCAGCTGCTGCTGCCTCTGCATCGCGGCCGCCCGCCGCAGCACCCGCACCCGCACCCGCCGCCCCGGCTGCAGCGCCGCCAGCTGCCGCCCCCGCGCCGACGCCTGCCCCTGCCCCGAAAGCGGCCGGACCGCCCCCGACGCCGCCCAACCCGGCCTCCACTGCGCCGGGCGCGGGCCTCGCGCTCCTGCGTGCCCTCGAGCCGCTGCCGCCGGCGCACCGCTGGTCGTACCTCCGCCACTACGCGCCGGGGACCGTGGCCCGGATCGTCGCGCCGGTGCTCGAGCCCGACGCGCTCGGCCTGCTTCTGAGCGCCCTGGGCGGAGAAGACGGTGAGTCTGGATTCCTGCGCTGCGTGCCGTCGAGTCATGAGACTCGGGGAAGATGAGACAGGGAGTGAGGCAGGAGGACCACGAGGACTGGGCTGCGGACTGAGGGGCTGAGGGCCAACCCACGACTGGACAGCTTTCTCTCACACTCCGTACAAAGCTGACGCGCAGACATGACCGAGGACGACCGCGCGTGGGCGCTCGCGACACTCACGGCGCTGAAAGCGACGCCGCGCTGGCGGATGAACCTCGCCATGCTCTCGCGGGCCGAGAAGGCAGACGGCGCGCGCGCGTGGAGTGCCGCCGGCGGAGAGGCGCCGTTGTAGAACAGAACGTGACGACGGGGACAAGGCCGTCCCCGGCACCAGACACTGCCAGACATGGAGGATCGAGGAGCTAATGCATTTTACTACATTATGAATTTGGAACAGAAGCAGCGCAAGCACGGCACCGGTGCTGCCATGCCACCAACACGGAACCATACCACCAACATCCTAGCTTGTGTTCCGTCTGCGGATCCGGACAGGCAGAGGACAAGCACCTTGCTGACAGTTAGCATGCAGGAATCGATAGAGCACGTAGCTGGCTGATGCAGGCCGTGTGCGCGACACGTCGACTCGCCACGTCCACAACCATCCGCGCCAAGAAAGTAGGCACACATACTCCACCCTTTCCACCGGAGGCCTGGTCTTGCCGACGTCATGTCTTGATCTTTATGCCCTTCAAACCGTCTCGAAACACAGCCAGCCGTGCAATCTCGCAGCAGCCGTCGTACGGGCGTACGAGGTCTTGCCTCAGGCTGACTCAGCTGCCGGGCCGCTCCGGAGTCGGCTGCTGCTGCTGCCGCTGCTGCCGCTGCTGCCCCCGGAGATGCGACGGGTGGGCTGGGTGCCACGTCTGGACGAGGACGTGCTCTGTCGGACGACGTGGCACGCAGCGCCAAGTGTCACGGGGCACTGTCTGCTGCGTACGAGACACCCCGATGCTCTCTACCCTCCGGGGCGGCTGCACATACATAAGAGCGTCGGGCGAGGGATGCTGGTTTGCCTTAATCGACTCGAGGTCCTCTGCAGAAGACCACACTCCACCCGCGTCCTTCCACCCTTCCACCCAGACAGCGCCATGACCTCTGGCACCCCCGCCCCTCTCACTGGAGCCTGCCTCTGCGGCGCCGTCACCGTTACCGTCACGGACCCCGCGCCTGCGCTCGAAGCGGGACTGCACGTGTGCCGTGAGTGGCGGTTTCCTGCCGGGGGCTGACCGCCGCAGACTGCCGCGACTGTCGCAAGAACACTGGCAGCGTGTAGGTATTCTCGGCAGCAGCAGCAGTAATCTCACGACTCACAGCGCGGCCCACTTCCTCATGCCCGCCACCACCAGCCTCGTCGTCGCCGGCCAGCCGGCCGAGTTTGTCCACCAGGGAACCGGAAGCACCGTCACGCGGTACTTCTGCCCTACATGCGGCTCGTGAGTGCCACTCTGCGACGCGACGCTTTTCTGCCGGTGTGCTCTGGCCAGCTGCGCTGACCCCAGCCCGCTCTTCGGCGTCGTGGACCGGTTCCCCGACATGCGCTTCGTGCACAGCGGTACGTGCCCGCCGCGCCCGCGGCGGCGAGAACCCCGAGACGCAGCGGGAAGCAGTGCTGACTGCAGGCCTTTTCCCCCCGGGAACGCTCCCTGCTCCGTCGTCGGAGATCTGGCGCGTCAATGCCGAGCAGTGGGAGCCCGCGTACGCGACGGTCAAGCGCGAGAAGGTTTTTCATAGCCAGTGCGCTCTTCACGGCAGAAGCCCCGACGCATGCTGACGATATTCCAGGCCGGGCGCCGAGCCCCAGGCGGCAGAGGGTGACTAGCTGAACTCACACGCCGCGCGCGGCGTCCGTGTGGCGGTCCGCGGCACCAGACCACCAGGCCGTTCAAGGTTGTCCCCGGGCTGATCCACTGCGAGCAAGTATGCCATAAAGGTAAGAACGAGTGGGCAGTGGCCGTTCAATATCTGGCAGAACCACAACAACCTTCAAAAAAGAACTAAACAGAATATGTATAAAAAAAAAAAAAAAAAAAAAAAATCTCCACGAGATACGACAAGACGAGCCCCTGTGAATGCAATGAAATAAAATACTGGTGCTCTAGGGATCGCGTCGGCCTGAGAGGCACCCCGCCCTCGGCGTCCATGTTTCCGCCGTGTGCGGGGTGCAGCGGGCTCCCTACGAGCCAGGGTGGGCAGAAGGGTCGCAAGTCAGCAGTAATAAGATGACGACCGAAGGCAACGCCGATCGCAGACGTTTTTGGCCGTGGCCACCTCGCTGCGACGAGTGGCCGAGATGTCCAGAGTCTGCCCCTAGCCCTGTACGTTCGACCTTGACTCCCCTCCGGCTAGGTCTCGCCAGCAGCATATCTGATCCGGGAGATGTAGTTCCATCGAGCTCAGGCAGGACCCTCGGCTCGTCCTCGCCGTTCGCTCCGCTCAGCGTTGGGGACGGCGAGGGCGGTCCCGCTGAGGGGTTTGGAGAATACACACCCACACACATAAGGTCCTGCCGGTGCGTGCGGGAGATGAGGTTCCTCGGGACACGGCTCACTGCGTGCCACCATATCTCGGGCACCAGTATGCACTTTCCAGGCTCGGACTGGGCACCGATACAAGACGGCGATTACTGCAAGGCTGGGAGACCCAGAGCGCAGAGGAGGCGGGCACGAGGCGGGGGGCGGGCCAGCCGCTATCTGACCCCAGAGGAGCCGCGCGACTCCGGGCCGAGCAGCTAGCACCAGAAACTGCAGCCCTCGGCCTTGACCTTGACCTTGCTTTCGGCTCTACGTGGGCATGGTGTCCAGGCCGGGCAGTCTCTGGTCGCTCCCGGTGACGGTCGGCACACTGCCAGCTGCACGTGGACAAGACAACCTGTACGCGTAAGCACAGCACACGGCACGGCAACGGGACCGCGGGTTCAGAAATAACAAAAGGTGATACGTGTCAAATGAGAGCAACTCGAACAAGAAGGAACATCTGTCGTTTGTCGACCCCGAGAAGACCGAACCTTCGAGCCCATGTTTAGGAACGATTTCGTTTATTATGTCTTTGTTGTTGTTTGCTGTCTCCTCTCCCACGGTTCCATTCCTTCTCCAAGTTAGTTCTTCTTGCCAATTGCCCAATTCCTGTAGGCTGAATGCTGGCTATCAGAAAGAAGCCTGCGCTGCCGATAAATAACGCGGCAATTTGTGATGACTGGCGGCTGTCTGCAGCCCACACTCAGTTCCCTCCAATCCGGGCACAAATTCACCCCTGTCAGCAATTGCATCCCAGGCCGCCTGGACAGGGAGTTGACCACGCCTTGCAATACAACGCTTTGCATTGGCATGGACGGCGCTGAACACCTGTTCCGAACAAGGATCGCAGATCTGCCTTGCGTCCTCCTGACCGCCACATTTCAACTGCCACACCATCGCCCTACGTATCCCTGTTCAGCACACCAAACGCATACATACTCCACCTGAAGCCTGAAGGGCTGGCACGCAACTTGCTCCAACCAGAACTCAAAAAGCAGACCGTTCCCCCACGCGTGACCTGCTAGCCGCAGACGTAGCGACCTGTCGACCCGCCAGGTGATGCGCCACGTTATCGGACCCCGAAGCGAGTTTCCGACCCGATAGGAGGAGGATAGACCTGAGCCCACTTGGCCGCTGCCTCCCCCACTACCACTGCCGCCGCCTCCCAGCCTTCGTCTCCGCCTCCGCCTCCGCCTCCCAGCCTCTGCCTCCGCCTTCGCCAGTGCTGCCCCCCACCCGCCGCCACCGCTGCCTTCCTGCCAGCCACGAACTCGGAGATTGGCATGCTGCCCACCATTCCTGCGCCATCGGTCCCGAGGGCGGTGTTGCATGTCCAGCTGCTCTACAGGCCAAAAGCGGCAAGTACAAAGCTGCCGGCGGATGCACGCACATGCCGCCAAGCGATGAATGTGGAACGGTCAGCAGTTCCTGTGCAAGCAGGATTAGAGCAGCAGATAGCGCGAGTACGAATTGGGAGACGCACATGCTTTCCTTCCCTTACTGTCCTGATCACTGTACTGTCGTGACGATCGAGTTGTCTCACTGTCGGCAATGTGTTCTACAGGTTTAGACCGAGGAGGCTTACACAAGCATCACACACTCGAGCTCACGCTGCTGCTCCCGGCCGTCCATGACACTTGTCTGTCCCTAGTATTCAGCCACGGTGTGGAGTGGACGTGCTGGTTGCCCCGATATTTCCATCTTCAGCTCCGAGGGCCAGGGCCCAGCTCCGAGCCACACGCCAGTCCCGATGGACCTTGCAGGTACGGCGTGCGTCAAAGGGACTCTTGAAGGGGCACAATGGAAGCACACCCCTGCCCGCATCCCGATAAAGTGCAACCGCTGCAACACGTACTCTGTACGAGGCATGTAGGGACGAACATAGGCACGCTACCGCCAGGCTGGAACGCTGGGCTCTCTGCAGCGGCGGCACCGCCCCTGCTAGTCGCGCAGCGTTTCCTCTTCCGTAAGCTGTCTGATCGCATGGTGCAGCGAGAGGCTCATCTGGTGTGGCAGCTTCCATTGCCCAACCGTATCCTCTGCCTTGCTCTGGGACTGGGACCGGGCGTGGGAACTTGCTTTACCCGACAATGCTGTATTGTACGACGCTGCAGTGATGGCCCGCAGAGCAACAATGGAGCTGAATGTGACAATGAAGAACAACAATGGAGATGATAGCAATTGGTCTGGACAATGCTCACGCGTGGGCGCTGTGGCGGGGCGGGCAGGTGCAGTGTCACAGGGGTGCTCGGTGGCCGAGTCGTGTTTGCGGATACCCGCTAGTGCAGTGTCCATCCGGGGTGCGGGTTGGCGGCTGTGCGCGGCATACGCTGCGCTGGCGTGCGTGCCTGCGTAGCTGGCTTGCAGCTTGGCAGGTGCGGGGCATTTTGTTGGGGTTTACGCGTACGCAATCGCGATTGATGGGCCGTGGCTCACTGTTACTCGATGCGCGACAATGTGCTTCCTCACACAGGGCAGCGCGCGCTTCTGAAACGCGCCGCCGCTGCGCTTTGACATGTCTGTGCGTGGGAGGGCTCGGTTGTTTGTGAGTTGCTTCCAACCTGTGTTTGGTGCGGTGGGTACCAGGTGGCGTGGGGACGAGACGCAGGGCGTGGGATGTGGTGACATGGTGACGAGGGGCCGCCACGCGCGACAACGGAACAGGTCGAGGACGCTCTGTGGGACGCTGCTGCTCACACCCTCACTGCGGGACAGTGGCGCCCGGTCCTGAGTCGCGTCAAAGGGCATCCCGCTCGCCGAGGACGCCACTGCGACCTCCGGCGCGACCGAGGCGCGACCGATGTGGCCGGCAAAGCGAAAGCAAGCTGGAGCGGTCTGCGTCTTTTTCTCTGCGTTGCTCAGTGAATATGCACCAGAGCTTGGCGAGTGGAACTTGCTGCAAGACAAGAGGCCGCCGATGCGATAGTCTCGGAGCGTTCCGTCTCTCACCGCACGGGCCGCCTGGCACTGACTCGGAGGTGGCGAGTAGCCATGCGTGCAGCAGCCGCCATGACGCAACCGACCAGTGTTCTCTCGACTGTTTGTTTCAGCAGCCCCATCGCGCCTGCACAAGCCTCAGACCCCACACACATGCCCGGGCAGCCTCAGCCCCGGACAGAACTCGCGCGGACAGAACTCGCGGTGCGGCCTGGTTGCGACTGGCGACTTTAAACGCAGACCCTGTTCGCCATTGCCCCAGCGCTCTGTTGGCCGTGTTCTCGCCCGCTGACGAACACGCTGAAACTCTGGCCGTGTCTGTCTCTGCCACTGCCTTTGTCGCTGTCGCAGCACAACACTGAGCTCGGTCCTTGTGCCAAACGCACCGCTACTCTGGATGTCTCCTTTCTCGCCTGTTTTGCTAGCTGACGCCCGCGAGTGCGTGCTCGTGAACGTTTCCCGCTCGCCTCTACGGGCCATGGTCGTCGGCGTTGCGGAGGGTCGACCACCACGCCGGGTCTGCCGAGCAGCAAGCCGTGGTCAAGAGGCCGTCTTGTGGCCGTCCCCAGACAAACAAGCTATACTCGGGCCGTGGACACGCCATGCGCGAAGGCTAGTAGGCGGCAGCGCCAGACTGTGGAGCGAAGCTGGCGCGGCGCGTCCATAGGGTCCTGGGTGGCCGTTATCTCAGAGATGTTGACTGCCGGTCAAGGGAGCCGCAGGGTGGCATTTCCGCCGCAAAGAGGGGGGGGGGGCGGAGCCACTACCACCGTGCACTCCCTGGTGATCGCCAAGTAGGGAGCTTCCCAGCCTCCCTTTCACCTGTCACGGGCACTAGCAGACCAGCGTGCCATGCCAGAGCGACTCGTATTTCCACAGACTGTGCCATCTTGCGTCCAAAATCGCACAGCAAGGGGAGGCTGCTCTTGGCCGGCGCGAGATGTCTGGCCGCTCGTCCTCGTCTCGGCTCGGCGCTGTGGGCGAGCCCTCGGCCTCTCGGCCTCTCGGTCTGTTTCGTGGCTGAGCGCATGCACATGAGTTCAGGAGCATGGAGTATATCGGATCAGCGCGCGTTCCAGACCGTGCGGATGACCGAAACTGCCCGTCCTTGGCTATTCATCATTCCCATGCCCTGCGCACAGCTCGCAGCTCCCAGGCTCGGGCCTGGCGTCGGATGGCCTTGTCGTCTGCACGCACTTTACATAGCAGCTCTCTGCTCAGAATATCTTGTGCGGAGCCGAGTGCGGAATGCTGCGTGCAACTAGCTCACGCTGAGGGACGGGCCATGCCTCGTCCCCTCGCCTCAGGTACACTCTCAGGTAACCTGCAGCAGCTCAGGAGGCCGCCCGTACCGTGCCGCGATCTGCCGTTGCCGCGTGCCTTCCATTCGTCATCGCCATCGTCGCAGAGCTGCATGACAGGCTGCGGTGCTTTCGCAATGTCGTCACTGGGGCTTGAGTCGTGCGGCCGTCACACGATAACGGCTGCGATGTGTGGCATGAGGTGCCACTTTCAGGCCCAACTGGACTCCCACCCGCGTCCGCGCGCATGCTTGTGATGTCAATTGCCGCTTCGCGTAGCCCACGCGCTTGCCCCCCGCACTCGCTGGCCGCGTGCTTCTGTTCTCGCTTCGGGTATGCTTCTGACAGTCGCTTCCTGTGGCGGAGACGACTGCGCTGCGCCCCACCGTTTCAGACGCCGGAGCGCGGAGAATAGTCGGCGCCCGCGCGCGCCCGTGGGTGTGCGGTCCGACGAGACGCGCGACAACCGGATATCTCGCGAGGCCTGAATCAGCCTCTCTGAACGCTGAATCCGCGTCTGAATCGAATCGGATCGCAATTCGAGGGGAGTTTTCATTCTGCACAAGCCTCCTCCACCGCTGCCAGGGAGGCGACCAGCACCCGCACCGTTTGGAGCAGTTCCAAACAAACAAACGCACTCCAAACAAACGACGCCAGGTCGACTACGGGCGCCACGGAACGGTGCACGGTGTTGGCGCAATGGCCTTTGAACCAGTGACGGGCGGGCATTGCGGGATCGGTGCCAGCATTCCAGATGGGAGAAAGACTATCCGAGGTGCCAGTTAGCCAGCAACATGTCGAAGCAGGCGACTCGCTGATGGGGACTTTCGGCCCGAGCAATGCTGACCGCTCACGGCTCACATGCACGCAACAGCTCCAGAGTTCTAGTGGCCCGGGCGGAGGATGCCCGACCGGCTGCCGCGTCGGCCCAAGCGAGGATCGGAGACGAGAAGGACACTCGCCCAATCCCTCGGCTCTGCCAGAACACGGCCAGCACTCTTTTTACAAGACGAGTGTTCCATTCCATTCCCTGGTAGAATGGAAGATCAGCCTCACTGCTCCCCTCGCTCTCCCTGCTCTCCCTCGCTCTCCCTCGCTCTCCCTCGCTCTCCCTCGCTCTCCCTCGCTCTCCCTCGCTCTCCCTCGCTCTCCCTCGCTCCCTCTGCCGGTTTGCTCGCGCAGAGCCGCTTGGGCACGTTCTCAACCCTTCGCGTCCCTCTCCCCCGTTCCGATCCGCCCGACTCGCAAGGGTGGCGCCAGGACTCGCGCAGCTACACGCGCGCAAGAAGTCCGAGACGGTACGCGGAGCTAGGCGACCGATACGCTGGGCGAAAGGGTCGCGGGCAACGCCTGTGGCGTCCCCCTAAAGGCACACAGGGATGCAGAGACGACAAGGCGACGCGGACCAAGGGCCAAGGGGGCCGGGGGCTGATGGCCCAACTGCGAGGGCTGCACATGCATGATTTATAAATATCCGTTCTGATTGGAGGCTGTAAAGAGGGGGTCACCTTTGGAAGTAAACCAAAAAGCAGCACCACCCATCGCTGAGCTGAGAAAAGTTGCCGAGCTGACAAAGGCCGCAGGCAGCGGGGGATCAAGGTGCCGAACACGACGGCGCAAGGGTCTACATTTCACCGCGATAGGGTTTGGGCAGGGCGAGCCGGCGCGTCCGCTCGGTGGATATGCTCGTGTTGGTCCGCAGATGCGCCGCGTCGGGCTCACGGCCGCCTGCCTGACGCCCGGCGATCGGCGCGCCCCGGTGCCCTCGGCCTGCCCTCGGCCGTCGCGGAGGCGTCGCCCAGCGCGCTGACCAAAGCCGTCCGCCCACTATCAATGTGTCTCGGGTAGCAGACGCCGTCCACTGTGCTGTCCACTGGTATGGAGCAAATTGAATATTTTCTTCATGCCTCTTTTTTAATTTTCTCTTCTAAATCAAGCGCGGTGGATGAATCTTGATTAACTGAGACTAATTTGCGGCACGGTGCATTCAGCCCAGCAGGGCAGAGGCGGACGCTAGTGGATGCCCGCGAGTGGCAGCTAGACCTACCTGTAGAGGGGCTACACGTCGCTGCCGGTGCTCGTTCGGATGTGTGGACAGTGGCGGAGGGGAAGACCGACCGCTCCGCACCTCGCAGGACACTACTTCCGAGCGGCGGACGCTACATGCGCCACAGGGGTCGGGTCTGCTCCACTCGGCCACCGGCTTGCCCCATGAGCAGACCGCCGGCAGCGCGGCCACGACAGCGGCCGCCAATCCCCGTCCGCCGCACACCGGCGTTGCCAGGGGCCAGTGCCGATGGTGCGCCACAGCCTCCTGGCTGCCGGTGCTCACCGTCGCGTCCTCGTCTTCCCCAGCCGGCACGCAACCCGCCGCGCCGCGGCGATTGCGCACTCTGCACCACAGGCAAATCGCGTGCGTGCACACGTGCCTGCTAATCCACTCGCGCTCCAATCCGTGCGCACCCCCGCCACCCCACCCCACCTCACCCCACGCCCCGCTCGCTCGCTCGCAGCTCGCAGCTCGCCGTTCGCTCTCGCTGCTCGGGATATCCGACTCTGGTGCGCAGCGCGCCCGTGCCTGCCGGGTGGGTATGCGAGTGCCACGCGCTTGTGTCGGGCGCGGCGCGCGGCATGGCGACTGATAGCGCGATTGGGTGCTCGCGTGCGTGCGGTGGCAGTGGCCGCAGCAGACGCGGCCCATTCTAGCTGCTCTTCTCGCGGCTCGCGGCTCGCGGCTTGCGGCTTGCGGCGCGGGTGTGGCGTCAATTCGGGCGGGCGGGGGGCAATGGGGGGTGTAATTTGGCACTGCCTTGGCACTGTCGGCGATCGGATCACATCACACCCATGTCCTTGCTGGGTTGCTGGGTGCGCTGCTACCGTTTGCCGTACGTGGTGCAGCGCCGCACCGATCGGTGGGCCGTAATGAGCATTCCGCTAATGCGTAGGTGCCTTGCCGCACCCCAGTTTGTGCTGTGGCACCGCGGGCGCGCGGCACCGGCACGGCGGCGGAGCGGCGCGACGTTCAGGCAGGCAGGCAGCGAGTCCGCGACGTACGGCGCTGGCCGACGCACAGGGAGGTACTGTGTGCCCCAACGAGTAAGAGCGAGGAACCGCGCTAGAATACGGAGAGAAGAAGAGACCAGTCGCCCAGAACAGTGGGCAGTGAAAGGGGGAGAAATGAGGGTGGCGGACAGGGGACGAGATGCGTCCAGGGACACGAGAGTGCGCGCCCTGCCGCCACAATCTCGCTCGACCTTGACACTGACTGCCGACTCCGTCCTCCCCGGAGACTGGTCTCCGCCCGTTTGGCAGAGGAGCGCAGAGGCGGCCGTGGACGGTGGGACAGCGGCGGCCGGTGCATTGGGACGCTGCCGTCCGCCGTCCGCCGTCCACTGGACATGCTGCGGAATGCCCCAAGACGGCAGAGCCCACCTGGCGGCAGTGGTGCTCCTGCCTGCCTAGCAGTGGAGGCCGCGGGCCCTGTATCTGCCGTCGTCTGTCGGAGCATGTTCCGCGTCAGCATCAGGGAGCGCCACCTGCGCCAGCGCTGCGGATCGGGGGTTGTCGTACACTGCCTGCTGAGCGCAGAGGGGAAAGGGGTGCAGGGTGCAGGGTGGCCGGCGGCACCATGCCGGCACCACAGTACGAGCGCACCCGCGGCGCGCGGCTGCGGCCTGCTGGCCTGGCGGTAGGCAGGCGGCCAGCATCAACATGGCAGCGGGAGACAGCACGCGCACAGGCGCAGCACGGGCTGTGGCACGCGATGGGGAACGGGGACGACGACGCGCGCGGGCTCGTGCTGATGTGCAAGGGAGGAGAGGCCCTCGCGCGCCGCCGACAGTGTCTGCGGACAGCGCACGGTCCCGGGCACGCGTCACGCTGCTGTGCTGCCCCCCAAGTGCCGCCAGCCGCCAGCCGCAGCCGCCTGCCGCCAGCTGCGGGCCAAGGGTGCGCGTTCCACTCGAGCAGGCTGGCAGGAACGCTGGCGCGTGGCACTTGCACCGACCGTTGCGCGTGCGGCGGCTCGGACAGGTACGCCGCGGGTGACGCTCATACATGGCTCGCGGTTCGCTGGCGCACCAAACACTCCACACGGACATGCGCCGAGGCAGGCTGGTGAGACCGGCCTCGCTGACACACCAGCCCGGCCGAGACAGTGCCGACGGCGGCTGGCGAAAGGTGTCGCCCGCGGCGGGCTCGCTGGTACTGCTGCCCCCCGTCTGCGGTCCTCCTCGGCTTTCTGCCGCCAGCACCCCGGTTCTCCCCATTCTCGCCCATTCTCCCCCGTCGTCTCCGCGGACGCTCCGCTGATCTCCGCAGGCCAGCAGGCCAGCAGCGCGCAGCGCGCAGCGCGCCGCCCGCCCCGGTTGCAGCCAGTTCCACTCCCCTGCCCGTGGCGGTGTCCGTGGCTGTGGCGGCACCCGTGGCGCTCCCTCCCGGCACGCCCGGCACCCGCGGCACCCGCTAGCCAGCGGCCCCGTCGCTGCCTCTGAATCGCAGGTGCGCTCAGGAGACTGGCTGCGGCTGCGGCTGCGGCTGCGGCTGCGGCTGCGGCGGCGTCTTGCGGCACACGCACACAACAGAGGACGCCGACCGATCCACCTCTCGGAACCGGATATACGGCTCCGCGCGCCGGCCTCGTTCCGCTGCTGCCGACTGGCGAGGCGCGCAGCGGGCCAGCCAGCGAGCTGCTGACGGCCACGCAGCTGGCGGCCACGCAGGGCGCCGCAGCGCACGGCTCGGGCTGCAAGTGCAAGCAAGTGCAAGCAAGTGCAAGTGCAGCTGCGCAGGTCGGTTGGCTGGCTCGGCAGGTACGTGCCCAGCCAAGGTGGCCTCGGCGCCTCGCACACATGGTGCATGGCACATTGCACATGGGGCTGACGCCCGATCGCTCCGCGGTGCGCAGGCAGGCGATCGACGCTGCTGCGCTCCCTCCGCGGTGCGCGGTGCGCGCTGCGCGCTGTATGGCACATGGCACGCTGCACATGGTGCACGGCTCCTCCCGCCTCGGTCGACAGCTACGCGTTACGGCTGCCCGGCCCTCGGGGCGACGTTTTCTGCTGATTGCTGGTTTCTGATTTCTGATTTCTGATTTCTGATTTTTGATTTCTGATTTCCCTTTTTGTCATTATATTTTACTATTATGTTCTTTCTTTTGCTCGTTCCGCACTCTGTTCCGGGAACGGCTTGTATAGAGTTGAGGTACGCCCGGCAGCGGGCTGGGCGGACCCTTGCGCGGCCCGGAATGGTGCCGGCATCCCTCCAGGCAGCGTGCGTCGTGCATGCATTGTGTGCGTGCTCTGCAGTCTGTGTTCGGGGGGGAGGGCTGGAGATCACGATGCAAACCCCACAGTCCAAGTCGGTGACCGCAGAGGCGCGGCGGGGTATGGTGTGGTGGTGGTTGCTGTTGGGGAGGAGGAGGCGAGCTGCGTGCGCGATCAGATGCGATGCATCGGATACAGCGGGGAAAGCACAAAGCACACGACGCTGCAAGTAGCGGGACATGCCGGTTCGTCTGTCGCGACATTGCATTGCTGCGTCTACTTTACAACCGCCACGGCAGCGGCGGCAGCGACAGGAACGGCGCGCGTGGGGCTAGCGGCGGCGACGCCGTGTACCCGGCTCGCAGCAGCGTCGCTCGCTAGCGAGCGAGCGCCGGGGCACGCCGCTGCGGGCACGGTGTTCAGTGTCCGTGTCCGCAGCAGTGCTCGGTGATTGAGGTACGCATGGGCAGACGCGATATTACGTCCAGCTGGCACTGGCACCAGTGCATGCCGGGTCGTGGCTGACGTCAGTCGTGTCGTCTCCGCAGCGCCCCGCCGTGGACCGAGCATGGTCTCTCGACGTCTCTCGACGTCTCTGCTCAAAGGTCAAAAGGTACAGACAGCCACTTTGGTCCTGGTTAGTCGCCCGGCACGAGATTTCGGCATCGGCACCGACCGTGGGGTGGTGGCTCGGGGAACGCCGAAGTGCTGCTGGTGCTGGTGCTGGTGCTGCGTGCATATTCCAATTGTAATTGTAACTGTAATAATTGAAAAGATGAATAATTGTATATATATAATTGCCATTGCCTGCTGTTAATTGGAATGCAACGACGAGAGGGACAATGGGATCATGGGAATGGGAATGGGAATGGGAATCTGGCCACCACGGCACCAGGCAACACCGAGCGAGCGGTCATCTCCTCCGGACAGACAAACTCGCAAATGACCACTAGCGCAACGGGCGAGCGCCAGCACCAGCCCAGCGACGGGCACCGCGAGAGCGCCAGAGTAAAACCCAATGTTAATTTTGATCCATTGCTCGTCATCATCATCATCGGTCGGGGCGGCTCCATACTATACTGCTTGCTCTGCACCACATGTGCTGCTGTCACTCTTGTGTCACTGTCGCTGTCACTGTCACTCTGTGCCACGGTCCCGCGGCACTAGCAGTCGCTAATAAGCAGCAGCGCGATAGGAGATTAATCACAACTGCTGCATGCAGCAAGTTGCGGCGGCGGCAGCAGCACTCGAGCAGTCGAGCGGTAGCAGTCGGCAAAGTCGGGTCAGTCTCGGGTGCGGGTGGGGAGAGGAGGTCTCGTCTCTGCACCGCAGTTTTCGTCATTTCCGTGCCATGCGCGCGGTAGCGAGCGGGCTGCGCGGCTGGGAGCAACGCGCCGACGGCTCTAGATCGGCCACTGCTGCTGCCACTGCCGCTGTTGCTGTCATCATCACAGCAGCAGTGCCAGTGAGATGCCGGGCGCCGGCTGTCTGCGGGCTCTGCTGCCCTAGATTGCAGAATTGCCCGACCTTGCGTATGCTGCATCGTGGTGGTGCTGTACAGGGGTGCGTGCTGAAGAAGCAAGCAGTGAAGAAAAAAAACAAGGTGTCATTTGGCAGCAGCCTAGCGTTCCATTTGTGCCGGCATGCCTCTGGCTCTCTTCCTGCCTGCCTGGCGGCTGCTGCTGCTGCTGCTGCTCATGCAGTGTCCTGGCTCGGGCCTGTGGGATGGGCTGTTGAGGCGGTGCCGTCACACGCCAGAGATGATGCTTGGCCCCAAAGACACGGCTGTCGGATGGGACGTGTCGGCGGCGGCAGCGGGCGGTAAGAGGCTAAGACCCCGGGGAACCGGGGGACGACGAGCAGAGAGAGAGAGGGAGGGGGCACAAGGGCCGAGATGACAATGGCAGGAGCGGGTGCGCGCAGCTCCTGGCTGGCTGGCTCTGCGTCTCTATTCTCCTGCGGCTGCTGCGGCTGCTGCTGGCCCACATACCACCACAAGCGCGCTCTTCTTCCGTGCTTGCCCCTCTGCGGTGGACGCGCTCCTCTGCGCCTCTGCTCTGGTGCCGTACC
The DNA here is from genome assembly GCA_002973495.1 of Apiotrichum akiyoshidainum. Lineage (NCBI taxonomy): Eukaryota > Fungi > Basidiomycota > Tremellomycetes > Trichosporonales > Trichosporonaceae > Apiotrichum > Apiotrichum akiyoshidainum. The sequence goes on from PQXP01000117.1 coordinate 22,380, forward strand.
ACCCCAGCCAGCGAAGGCTTCGCACTGCCCAGCACCCTGATCGAGTTTTCTCCACCAAAGGCTCAGGGTCCACAAAAAGGTCCACGATCCTCCCCCCTGGGCGCAGGGCCGTTTTCCCTATTACCGGACTGAGAGAGGAGAGTGCGCTCTTTTTTCCTTTCTTCCTTCTTGGTTCATGTTCCTTGGGTGTGATGCCGCCCTTTGTGTGCCGTGCTCTGCCGTGCTCTGCCTGCTGCCCTGCTGCCCGCGGCGGTGTCCCTGAATCGAATGTGGCCTGCGCAGAGTGGCCGGGCACGAGAGCAGAGGTGATGCATCATTGATTGCGCACACACACACACACAGATGCTCGCTCCTCAGAGGAGGGGGCGCAGCTCAGCGTGTGTGCTATCGGCAACACCGCTGCTGGTGCTGCTGGTGCGCTGAGTCGGCCGTCTCCCGTGCCCACCCGTTCAAGAACAACAGCAGCAGCAAGAGAAGAAGAAGAGATGCGGGTCGGATGCACAGAAGATGCGCCGCACGGATGCATGCAAGCGAAGCAGCGATCAAAGACAAAGGCAGAAACAGGAGAGAGAGAGCGAGGGGGGAGCAACAGCGAAGAGTGGGGGAGGAGAGAGAGAGAGAGAGTATGGAGGGGTTACTTGCCGAAGCAGCAGCAGCGTCGCAGCGGCCAACTGGGTACGTGCCTGAAGATATCCACTCTGCTCTGGTGCCCGCACAGCACTACACTGACAATCTGTGTGCTCTGTGTGTGTGTGTGTGTGCTTGGAAGTTCTGCCTGCCGACTTTTTTTTTTTTTTTCTTCTTCTCGTCAAAGTAGGTGTGCTCTCTCTCTGCTCTCTCTGCTGTCTCTGCTGTCTCTGCTCTCTCTGCTGCTGGCGACGACGACGACGACGACGACGACGACCTTCTTATTTCTTTTTCTTCTTCCCTCTGACCTCTACCCCTACCTCCCTACGTCCCTCTCTCCTCTTCTCCACTAGCTCCAGCGTACGCCCGCGCTTTCGGATACTCGGACTCGGACTTTTGCCTCGCTCATTTTTGGCTTTGGGCATTTTTCGACCTTGCCTCCCTTCCTTCCCTCTCTTGCCCCTCCCTCCTCCCTCTGCCCGCCTCTCTTCTCTCTCTCTGTCTGCCCCCCTTTTCCCTGCGGATTTAGACTTTGGGCTGTTGGGCCTTTTTGGATTTTTCGGACACGAATAGAGCAGCAGCACAACTCCACCACCACCACCACTCTTTGGTCTGGTTTAGTGTCTTCCTCGCCGCCGCTCTTCTCCATCCACTCCATCGCTATCCATATCCCACTCGACATTACTCTCCCCACCATCACCACCACCACCACCACCGACTTGCCCAACGTCAGCACACGAACGACCAGCAACGAGCTACTATATACAAGCACCTCGCCCTGCAATTCAACACCCCCACACGCTGCTGCCCCGGCTTTTTAATTCCTCTCCGCCTAATAGCACCAGGTGAGCCTTCCTTCCTTCCTTCCTTCCCTCCTTCCTTCCTGTTCTCTTCTTGCAGCGGCAACGGGAAACGGGCACAGCAACGGACAGAGACATGCAGATCGCGAGCACGCATGTCGTGATGGCGGCACAATGTATCGGCAGACACATCCACACCACCACCACCACTCCATCTTATCTATCCCTTATGTTGTTGAGACAACCTGGACGCGGATCTAGGGCCACAGCCCTGGAAAGAGCAAGGCGGACCTGACCAACATTCTTTTTTGCTCGTCCTCGTCACAACATGCTCCCATCTCACTGCCATCACCATGCATGCTGCGGCCGCCGCTGCTCCAACCATCGTGGTCGCTGTCGTCGCTGCCATCAGCGTCGGGTCGCACGATGCCGTCGGCTAGTTTGACCATGCCCCCACGTGAGGCAGGCCCACTAAAAAACGAGCATGAAAAATTCTTGCCCAAAGTTGTCACCCCATTGGCAGGCAGCCCAGCCWGGCTGGGCWGCCWGCCAAYGGKGTGACAACTTTGGKCAMGAATTTCATCATCGTAAGACAAGTTTTGGGTGGTGGTGGTGGTGGTGGTGGTGGTCCCTCTGTGTGCCGCCAACGCCGCCTCCCTGGCTGCTGCAAGCTCGGCGGCATGCATCCAGGTACACCTTTGTGATGCTCCTGTGTCTGCTTGATGCGCTCCTGTCATTGCCATCACCGTCCCCAAGCACCCCGCCGCCATCGCTTCGTGCTCGAACAGCATCCACCACGGTGACTTGCCCACCCGCTGCGTCGTTGGTCATTCTCGGCGCCCGCCCGTTTCTCCCCGCGCCGCTTAGCCCGCTGTGCTCTCTCTCTCTCCTCTCCCCCCYCCCCCCSCATTTTCCGACTGGCGCTGACACCCAATTCTCGCTCTGGGCGCTCGCACCGACCCACCACCACTGTACTCTACCCACCCACCCACCACCCATTTCCCCTCCCCCCTCGTTCCCTTCCTTTTCCTTCCTTCCCTCTCTTTCCCTCTTCCTCTCATCAATCAACCTCCTCAACACCACATCCACCACATCCTCCAACAACGCCGCTGCTTGGTCCTCGGCGCACTCGAATCTTTTTTCTCTCTGCATCCTCCTCTGCATACACCTCCTCCCATCCATCCCCCCCCTTGCATTCAAATCACCTGCACTCGCCTGCACCCCCATTGGATCACCCCCCATTTTTTCTGGCATCACCGACACCACCACCACCACCACCACCGCCGATCCATTGTCCTCGGTGCCCGTCCAACCAACCCCCACTTCCTTTTTTTTTTTCCGTCGCCCAGACACCCCTTCGCCTTTGGCCTTATCGTGCATTCCCGCTCACTAGTTTGATCTAGTACGCAGGAGGCCCCCATCCCCGCGTCCCAAGCTGTTCCACCACACAATGTCAACCGACGCCTCTCCGCAGACGGCGACCCACATGCCCTCTGCCTACCAGCAGGGTCCCCCGCCGGTTCCCCAGGCTCCCCCTCCTCCGCTTGCTACGCTCGCCGACTCTGCACAGGCTAACCGCTACCAAGACTCGGACGCCTCGGGCCCCCAGTCGGCCGCGTCCGCCCCCGAGTCCCCCGCCATGCCCCCGACAAAGGGCAAGAACGGCGCGACTGGCCCCGCCGAGGGCAAGCCGAAGCCTCACGTTTGCCCCATCTGCCAGCGTGGTTTCACCACTGGCGGTCACCTCCAGCGTCACCAGAGGATCCACACTGGTATCAAGGCTTTCAAGTGCCCCTACCCTGGCTGTGAGACTCGTACCAGCCGTCAGGACAACCTTCAGCAGCACTACCGCACCCACCTTTCGCCGACGCTCCGCCGCGGATCGGGCACCGCCGCCCGCCAGGCCGTTGCCGCGGCCATGATGGCCGCCGGTCTCAAGTCGTCGACTTCGAGGCAGTCGCGCAAGTCCAAGGGCTCGCAGGTAGGCACCCCGGGCTCGTCGTCGGGAGCGAGCACCATGCACGGCCAGTCGCCGTACCAGACCCCCACCCAGGCCTCGGCGCCCTACGGAGGTTACATGTATGACGCTAGCCAGACTGGTCACCCTTACCCCCCCTACGCCGTGCCCCCCGGCGTCGGCGGCATGGCCCAGACCCAGTCGGCCCAGTCGAGCCGCGTTCCGTCGCCCGTCAACGGTCACTCGTCGGCCAGCTCGATGCACTCTGCTCAGCACCAGCAGCAGTTTTACTCGCAGCAGCCCTTCTCCCCCGCGTACGCTTACCCCGGCTCGACCTACGGCCAGGCCTACCGCGGCTACGGAGCGCCGAGCACAATCCCCTCGCCCTACGGCCCGCCCTCGCACCACTCGCTCTACTCGCCCGGTGTTGCCCCCGAGCACGGTCAGCAGCACATGTACAGCCCGATCCAGAACTTTGCTCCTCACTCGCGCGAGGCCCAGTACTCTGTCCTCGCCCAGGGCGGCTACGCCAGCCAGGCTCAGATGAGCAACGGCGGCTACCCCGCGAGGACACAGTCTTCGACCCCGCTTTCCGCAGCTCACGATGAGCTCGACGCCCGTTACCGCAGTGCTGGAGCTCAACGTGCGCCTTCCCCTCCCCGTCGTCGTCTGACGCCTCCACAGGCTGAGATGCTCGCTGCCGGTGTTGTTGATCCGTCTTCCATGTCGAACAACAATGCTCCTGGCCAAACCGCGGCGCCCCGCGCCTCGCTCGGTGCCGTGCCTCCGCAGCACCAGTACGCGTATGCCGCCAACGGCGGCTATGCGTCGTACGGTGCTGCCCATGGCATGGCCCCGACGGGTCGTGATGGTGCGCCGGTCGCGCTCGCACACCCCCGTGCGAGCGCGTCCAACCTCACCGAGGACTCTGACACCAAAGGTGAGATGAGCACTAACCGGATAGGCTAACCCACAGCGTTCCTCAAGCACGAATAGATGGCCCTCCTGCATGTAACAACCGACTCTCTCTCTCCCGCTCTCTCTCCCTCTCTCTCTCTCTCTCTCTCTCACGGGGTTACCCCACCATTATAGCACAACAAACGACCCGTTCCTATTCCACTACAATCACCACCGCACCGCAACCACCACACAACGCAACCACACCACCGCAAGCACACACCCGACATTTTGGCATTACCACCCCACCGACTTTTGGACTGGCGACATTGTGGCCCCCCACCTTGTTCCACAAGATACCTAGAGATGATACCCCGCCACTAGTTGGTTGATGCATACATGTCGGGCGAGAGCGTGCAGCGTGGAGTGTGCAGTGTGCAGCGAGTAGTGAGTAGTGAGTAGTGAGTAGTGAGTAGCGAGTAGCGAGTAGCGCGTGAAGCGAGTGCGGGGGCCGAGGTGGGGCGTACCCTCGTGTTGGCAAAAGTTTTGGAGGGCCTTTGATATTTTTGCCCGACCTGGTGGTGGTGTGTGTGTGTGTCATCAGGCACACGTCGAAATTTTCCACCTGCCAGCTGCCAGACTGCGCGCTAACTTTTTTTTGGCGCCGCGCAAGCAGCCGATGGGTCGTTCGATCAGCGACACTTACGGCACAGCGCGGCATGGAGCACGTGCAGCGGCATGCAGCAGTGCAGCTGAAGCGGCCGTCGGCAAAGTCGTGGCAGTCGTCTCGGACAGCAGCGAGTGGCAGGGGTGGGGTACGGGACCGTGTGCGGGGACCGGCGTGCGGGGAGCAGCGATGGCGCGCCAGCGGTGACAACCCCACCCTTTGGCGTCTGCGTCCGGCGTCCGCTGTCCTGCGTCCCATGTCCTGCGTCCGTCAAGCGATGCCGCCCGCCATCGGCAGCCGGGCCCGACCTCGAGGAGGCCGGGCGTGCCCGAGGGCCGTAAGCAAGCACGCGCACGCACAGATAGCTCAGGGCCGCACGCGCATGCAGCATGTGTCTGGGGTATGCGCGGCCGTGCCCGCGATGCTTGCCTTGCCAGCCGCCAGCTCCGGATCGCAGCTGCCAGAACCAGATACCAGATACCAGAAGCAGATACCGGCTGGCCAGGAAACAGCCGGACAGGACAGGACAGGACAGGACAGGACACGGCGCGCAGATCGGGCGCGAGGCGCCGGCGCCGATCGGCGCCAGGCGCGCCAGGCGTGCCGGGCAGGTCTGCGAACGCCAGGCGGGGGACGGGGACGTCAGGCGGGGACGTCAGGTCGCAGGTAGGTCGCGTTCAGGTCCCGCGTCCACCGCGCGCGCGCGCGCGCGCGCCCGCCAGCAGCACGCAGCCAGCAGCCAGCAGCCGCCTGCCTCTCTCGTTCTGCTGTGGGTGCTGTGCGTGCGGTGGGTGCGGCAGCTGCGGGCGGGCGGGCGCACGGGACGCGAAAGACGTGGCGGCGACGGCATGGAATTGTGGAGCGGTGTCGACGTACTCGTCGCCGTCGCAGCGGAGGCGCGGCACAGCAGGCGCTGCGGGATGTGTGGGCTAGGCTCCACCCCTCGAGGCCGCACCGTGCGCCGCCGCCGCCGCCGCCTCCATCGCGCGGACGCGCGCGGGTGGTGGCCGCGGCGGGCACGGCGTCCGCACAGGGCCAGCTAGGGCGCGGCGGGCCAGCAGCGGGAGCCGGAGGAGACAGAGCATGCGGGGCCGTGAGCAGGCTGCCTGGTAGCTGGGAGCTGCATCCCATCTCGCACACGCTGCTCCGGCGAGCTGCCACTCTGTCTCGAGGAGGAACGCCGAGTGCAGGCGGGGACACCGTACGACGCACGGGACAGTCGGCGCCTCGGCTCCCTCCCCTTTCTGCTCGCCCGCCGAGCGTAGCGGAGAAGACGGCGGATCGGCCTCGACCGTCCCCCGTGGCACCTCTCTGCTCCACAGAGTGCTGACACAGAGTTGGGAGTGGACGGACGACGAGTCGAGCCACTGGCAGGCAGGGCCGAGCATCAGTCGCGCACTTCCCAGCGGGCCGCTCATCGGCAGCAACTGTTGGCCTCGCCGGATCATCTGTGCCCAACGCGGCCAGCCGTGCCCAACCCAATGTCGCCAGCCTGCTAGGTATCACGAGTCACATGGGATAGTAAGAACAAACATCTACATGTTGTTGGGGTTTTGGCGTACACCCTAAATGGAACAACTGGGTCTGGGTTTCTCTTCTGGAGGTTGAATCCAAGTACAGCACGCCCTAGGCAAGTGGGGCGCTTTTGGTCATGTAAATGTGGATGAAGCTGGGGCTCATGCGTGTGAATTTTGGGACGCGAATGTATTTTTTCTGGGTGTGGGTGTGGTTGTGGTTGTAGCGGGGTGTTGCAGGGCAGGGGCAGCGCGCGGGGATGACAGTGCGCGGTGGCGGCGGCGGCAGTGAGAGTGAGAAATAAGGAAATAGGGGTGCGAGTGGGCGTGCTTCAGCGCAGGGATGATCGTCGCGGAGATTACTCAAGACCGGACAGCAGCGAGGTTCGCCGACGAGGGAGGGGTGCAACGGGGCGCTCGCCGTGGCCAACGGCCGAGAGGCTCATCGTGCGGGTAAGTGGGGCAGCTTCGTGACGGGCGGGGGGGTCATCGACTGCGGGGGTCTCTGGAACTGGGTCCTCGACGGCCACCGGCGCCTCAAGTGCTTCAGGTGCCTCCGGCGCGTCAGTGTCTGCGTCGGCGTCTGCCTCAGTACCGGTGGCGTCTGCCTCAGTACCAATGGCACTAGGAGCAGCCGTCACGTCCGCCGTCTCGTCCCCGATGACAGTCACCTCGTCGTCTAGCGCGATCGCCGTCTCGCCTGTGGTTGAGCCCGCATGGGATGTCGAGCCAACGTTGGACGCAACACTTAGACCGGCACCACGCGCCCCGCGCTCCATACGCCAGACGCTGCCCAGGGGCGCGCCACCCTCGCGGGAGAGGACAGTGTCGAGCCACCCCTCGGGGGAGAAGATGACGGCATCACGGCGCGTGTCGCGGCCGCCATCTGTGTGGCGAAGACGGCGGCGGCCAGTGGAGGGGCCTGACTCGTCCTCTCGCCGTCGGCGACCGAGGGTGAAGATGCTCGACGGAGGGGCGGAGCGCGGCACCATTTCTTCGTACTCGGCCAGCCAGGCGCGGGACGCCTCGGCGGGGCTCGAACTGCGCGTGCGCGCGCCAGCGACAGGAGCAGGAGAGGCGCGGTCAAGATTCGCTGGGGGCTCCGTCGGCGGCTCGTAGGGGGGCATTGCAAGGTCGCCTACGTTGATCATGCTGCTCGTAGTAAGGGCCACACGTAACCGCCCACGAGACGCGTCCGTGTGCAGGATCCCCTCAGAGGCCGCCTCGGGAGGTGGGGGTGAGTCGAGCCAGTTGAGCAGCGTGGCCGGGTTGGCATGGACAGGCGGAGGAGACATGACCGGGCGGTCGCGCGACGGCTGCCCCATCTCAAACGGGGTTAATGTATCGACAAGCTCCCACTCGAGCGGTTCCGGGTCAAACGAGCGATACTCGCGAGCAGAGCGACGACGGGGGTAGTGAATGTCGGCAGCGGGGCTAGCTGACGTCGAGCCGCTCGCACGGAGGGCATTTCGTGTTGCGACCCCAGTGGTCAGTCTGCGCATGTTTGAACTGGTGTGGAGTGGACGGCGGATGTCATCGTCAATGCCGTGGTCGATAAACTGCTGCCGCAAGCTACGATCGTCGCCCGTGGTCGTGCGGCGTGATCGCCGCTCGTCGTCTCGGCGTTGGGAGCGGCCAGCGACGATTGCCTGGATGTTAGTGTCACTGTCTCGGTGTCCACAATTCGTGTTCCCACGGTTGTTTCGCTCTACGCACGCCGACTAGTGTGACCCACGCGTCAAGAATACATGGGTCGCTGGTGTCGATATCTGCAAGGATGCACCGGAGGCGCGTGTCCTCGTCCTGCAGTTCACGAGCGACGCGTGACGAGCCCAGGGCTGTGGCACTGAATAATATATCAGTCGTCTGGTAGGACCGCTTTGGACAACGGGCGTGACTCACTGGAGGTTGCGAATGGCCGACATGCCGCGCCGATCGTGCTCGGACATGGTGGGCTTTCCCATGTTGTGCACGAGGCTGGGGGCAGAGTGGATGGCGGGGCAGAGGTTTTGTTGTTGCAGTGGGCCGCGGGGTGTGCTCTCTGGTGTTTGTTCGGCGGGTCCTTTGTTGTGAGAGTGTTTTCGGGCGTGTGTCGCGCGGCAGGCGATGAGCTGTTGTTTCTGTGGAAAGGTGCCGCTGTGAGTGAAGGTGTTTGATTCCTGGCGGTGGCGGGAGGAGAGGAATGATGGCGGCGGCGGCGGCGAGGAGGATGATGATGATGATTGTGATTGTGGTGGTGGTGAATGTTGTTGGAAGAGTGAGCGGCGAGAACATGTCCTGCTGGGGTAGGCCCTGTCCCAGCCAGGGCTGCCCCGGAGCCGGCCCTTCTGCCCCTTTCTGCCTTCCCTGTTCCCCGCGCTTTGGATACTTTCCCACGGTATGGGTATGCTCGCGTGGTTTCCACGCAGTATTATCACTTTTAATATACACGTCATTAATTGATTGCTCGACTCCATAGCTCACCCATTACTCTCTCTCGATCTCTCTGCGAGCGACAGACATTTATTGTCAACAACAATCACATCCCCACCACCACCACCACCCACACCAACACGCAATGCCCAGGATCAGGACACAGCGCACAAAGCCCCCTCCAGAGGGATTCGAGGATATTCAGTACGTGCATAAACAGCCCTCGAGGAGCGGGCTACGATCCACAGCCGTACGAGCTAACCCCCCCGCAGGGACATCCTCGAGGACTATGACAAGAAGATGCGCGACGCCGAGACCGAATCTCACGAGGGAAAGCGTTTGGTCGAGGCTACATGGTACGTACACTTGCCTCTATCAGGGCGTGGAGCTCAGTGCTGACGCTTGCCTCCTTAATTACTGCTCGTGCTCGATCCGACTCTCACACTGGCTGTGCTCTCGCCACCTGTCGTATCGTCTCGCATTGCGTCGACCTCGGGCCTATGCCTTCTGGAAAATACATGGTGCACGCGCTCATTAGGCCCATCATGCGCATCACCCACGCTCGCTCGCGCTACATCTACGACCTCTACTACAAGCGCGAACTCATCTCGCGCGAGCTGTACGACTGGCTCCTCAAGCAGGGCTACGCCGATGCCAAGTGAGTGATCTCTGAGCAGTTAGATCATGTACTCCGCAACAACTGCTGACGCTCGCAGCTTGATAGCCAAGTGGAAGAAGTAAGCCCCAGCTCAATAATCCAGCGGAACCAAGCTCACACAGAACCTCTCCCCCACAATTACACCACCGTCCTCCCACGTTTGTTCGACAGGAATGGCTATGAGCGTCTCTGCTGCGTCCGCTGCGTGCAGACCCAGGATATGACTCACCAGGGCTCCACATGTATCTGCCGTGTCCCCAAGGCCAGCCTCAAGAAGGGTATCGTCGTCGAGTGCAAGACTTGCGGTGAGTGATACCTTCAGCCGCAGGGAGAAGTGCGCGACAGCGTTCGTGGCAACCTGCCGCCTTCCCTACAGGAGCAGATATCATTGTTGGAGGAAAGACTGACACCCAGGCTGCAAGGGCTGCGCCAGCGGCGACTAGTTGGTTGTTCCCGCACGTCCGATTCCATACCCTTCGTCCTCTATGCTTCGTCCTCTATGCATGTAGTTCTTAGTTGTTGCGAGCTACCTGTATGCTGCTGTGGCGCTGTGGGGGTTGTCGTAAGCGGAATCATCGTTGGTGGACACGGACGCGTCGAGGCGGACGTGAGATTGGGCGCTGTGGGCTCAGGTCGCGCGGTCAGGATCGTTCCGGCCAGTTACCGGCGGCCTCGACTCCTCGGCTCTGGGGTTGGCCCTGGTCCACCGCTTGATCTTGACGTTGCTCTTTCTCCCTCCATTGTATTCTCCACCACCACAGACCACAACAACAATGAGCGCGCACCCCGTCGACCCCGTCGCCCCCGCCGAGATTCTCAAGCGCCTCCCGGCGGCCTTTGCAAAGGCCAAGGCCGACAAGGACCTCTTCCACTTTGACTCGACCACCCGTGAGATTCCCGGAGAGCATGTTGTGAGTCTACTTCCCAATGGCCGACACCATCAACTGGCGACCACTGTCCATCAACCAGTGTGCTACGAGCCCACGCTCCCTCGACCCATGTTCCCTCTATGGCACGGACACTGACAGCAGTTCAACGTCACCATCTGCCCCGCCCTCGGTGCCAAGATGGCCGCCGCAGGTGCCGGCCCTATCCACTCGCGTCCGAAGGGGCCCCCTCCCCCTCCGCCCTTCCAGCCGCCCTACGTGCCGGGCCTCTATGTCGGCTGCCTCGAGGGCGTGGACGGCGAGGAGACCATGAGTGTTCTTGTAAGTGTTGCTGCATAGTGTGTGACTCGGCGACGGCGTGCTGTCGCCCACATCCGCGCCTCGGCAATCGGACTTCAGTTACCGGGCACCCCAGAACTCTGACCTGGGCGCACGCTGACACCCACAGCTCAACAAGTTTGCCGTCCTTCCCGAGCACTTCCTTCTCTGCCCCGTCGTTGAGCAGCCGCAGAACCTGCCCCCGACGCCCGGCCAGCTTGCGCGCGTCTACTCGATCCTCCAGGCCGGCTACAAGTCCCGTCGCCCGCTGTTCGCCTTCTACAACGGCGGACCCGGCGCCGGCGCCTCTCAGCCCTGGAGGCATGTGCAGTTCATCGATGGCCCCGCGCCTGTCGAGGACTGGGCCCGCGACGTTGTCTTTGAGCGCAACGGTGAGTAGCGCTGAGCTTTGTGACGATCTAGCGAGAACTTTGCTCACGACTGCAGACCGCGCCATTATTCACCCGACCCTCCCGTACCTTCACATCATGCACCCTCTGCCCCCGGTCCACCGCTTCCCCTACCCTCCCTCGGCGCAGGACCTTGTCGACCTCGCCGACACACTTGCGCCCGCCCTCATGCGCTCGCTCGACCTTGCGTTCGACGCCCTCCGGCGCTCCGGCGGCGACCGCACGCAGGGCTGGAACCTGCTCATGACCACGTCAGTTGTTTCGTTGCCTTGCCCGACTGTCTATCGTCTATCCACTTGCTAACCTCTTAGCGAGCACCTCCACCTCATCCCCCGCTCCTCGCCCGTCTACCCCCTGGGCGGCGGACACGGCAACCTCGACCTGAATGCGCTCGGCTACGCCGGTCTCCTGCTCGTGCGCTCAGAGGCCGAGGACAAGCGTCTCGATGAGGTGATTGCCGAGCTGCCCAACGGCATTGTCGACATTCTCGCAAAGTGCGCCATTGACCGCAAGTTTGGAGAAGAGGCGCTCCAGGCCGAGGCGACGTACCACGGCGGCGCGGGCGGGCTCGACCTCCTGTGAGTAGGCTAGCTAGATGCTCCCTGCGTGTGCGTGCGTGCGTGCGGGTGCGTGTGCAGTGGCTTCGTCGTGTTCCGCAGCTCCTGTCCCCAGCGAACAGCGACGACGCAAAACGCAAACGTACCGCGTACCTGCTTCAACATGGACACCAAAAACACTATTAGACGGCACACACCATGTACGGATCAGGATGCGGGCAAGGCCTGCCGGGCGTGCTGGTACCCGCAGCCCGCCATTCCCTGTTACACTGCGACATGCCCCTCCTTATGCCATTATTCCCCTTTGCTTCTTCTTCTTTCCTCTGTCGTGCCACAAGTGTAGAGCCCTAAAACTGCAGCCCGAAGCCGAAGATGTAATGTCTCTGGGGACACGACGGCGACGATCGACAGTGCGACGACGAGGCGAGCGCGACGAGGACGAGGACGAGGACAAGGATGGACGAGGACCGCCGTGTGTGTAGAAGTAAGCAGGCAAGCAGGCAGCTGGAAACAGGCTGGAAGAACAGCAAATAACGAGGAATGTACGAGTGGCGCACTCGGGCTTATCGCCACGCAGAAGATAGATAGCAAAGTGTGTGAAATGCAGAAAATTGCTCGGCGAGGATGAATTGCCGCCTGTCCCAGCCGCCTGGCGCTCGCTGTCAGCTCGAGCGCTGCAACCGAGGCAGGCAGCGCTCACGACACCCTGTCTCACACCCCTCGGTGCCAGCACGATGGTTCCAGACCCCAGAACATTGTACACAATAGTTACATGCTTCTTCTACATTGCCCCGGCCCTCTCCTCTGCACGAAGTCTGTCACTCGTTACGAGAACGTGACTACTCCCAGTCCGAGTCGTCGTCGTCCTCGGTGGGGGCGGCGGTGCTGGCCTGGCGGGAGACGACGTCGTAGCTCTCCTCCGAGTCGCGGGGCGAGGTAGCGGCGGGCGAGTCCTTGGCCGAGGGGGTGCCACCGACCTTTGCCGAGGCGGGCTGCGTTGGCGTCGCGGTGGCAGTCGCGGTGCCGGCGAGCGAGGCGGCCGAGGCTGAAGCGGCGGTGGCAGTCGCGGCGGGCGCGTCGGTCGCCTCCTCGTCGTCGTCCCACGAAAAGTCGTCGGCCGTCTCCTGCTGCGTCGCTGCTGTTAGCTTGCGTGTGTGATCGGTCAGCTTACCCTGGAGGAGCGCCTTGCGCTTCGTGTCGGCCGCCTCGATCATGTCCTTGTGGAAGAGGTAGCGCTGCCAGAACTGCTCGTCGGTGAGGTGCTCGGGGACGAGCGCCATGCGGATAGTGCCCACGACGCCCTCGTCGGCCTCGCGGCCGGCGACCTTGGCGGTGGGGTACTTGTCCGCGACCCAGGCGGCAAACTCGTCGCGGCGCTCCTTGGTCTCGGCCTCGGACGCGGGGTCGACCATGAGGAGCTCCTTGTCCTCGCGAAGACGGCGGAGGAGGGCCTCCTTGCGGGAGCCGGCGAGGGCGGCGGAGGAGCGGGGCGCTGAGCTGCTGGAGCCAGCAGTCGCCGCGGGCGTCGAGGGCTCAGAGGGAGTGACAGTCGAGAAGGCGTACCACTCTCCAGTGTCCCAGCCGGTCGAGGGGATGAACTGGCCCTGGCCCTCGTGCGGCGGGATGACACGCACATTCTCCTCGACCCACTTCTCGGCGACACGCTCAGCCTCCTTGAGGTAGCCCTCGCCCTTCTTGAGGTACTCCTCCGCGAGCTTCTCGGCCTGATGCAGCGAGAGGCTAATGTTCTCGCGCGCAGTCTGCAGGCGGAGGTTTTCGGCGAGCTGCGTGCGGAGCTGGGCAGTGTTGGCGAGCGTCGGGTTCGCCTTGGCGGCCGCGAGCGTCGATGCGACGGTCGACTGGATCTGGGTCTGGAGCTGGGATGTCGACACGGACAGACGGTTGAAGAGGGCAGTCGCGGTCGCAGTCGCGGTCGCCTGCGCACCGGCGGGCGCAGCCTCCTCGCCCTCGCCAAGGTCGCGCGCCTTGCCCTTGCCCTTCGCCAGGGTGGCCGCCTCCGCCGCCTTGCGGGCTGCCTCCTCCTCCTCGAGCACCCGGGTGCGCTCCTTGCGCTCCGCCTCCTCCTTCTTCCACGTCTCCTCGTCCTTGGTCTGGACCTCCACCTTGGTGTCCTGCAACTGTTTCAGGTCGCTCTGCACCTGCGCGACCGTCTTGTCGAGGTCCGACTTGAGCGTCGTGAGAGTCGATGCAGACTGGTTGTTAGCAATGGCAATGGCAATTTGTGACGTGTAGCTGTGGCGGTGTGTGCACCACCTGCGGCTGAGGCTGCGGCTTCGTCTGAGGCTTCGTCCGAGGCTTCCACACGCGATCGGATCTCTTCACCGTGTTTCTCGCCACCAGCGCTGAATTGAACAACTCACCCTGGCCTTGAATCCGCCCCAGAACGAGCCAAAGCCCTTCATGACCTGTCCAACATCCTCCTCAAAGTTTCCGCTATACAAGCGCTGCGAGAGGGTCTGCGAGTTGCTGGCGGCAGCGGTGGACGAGGTAGGGGTGGTCGGGTCGGACGACGTCGCCGGGGTGTCGGAGGCTGCTGCGGCGGCGTCGGTTGCCTTTGCGGTGTCGTTGGGTGACGGGGTGGCCTCGCGGGACGGAGGGGCCGTCTTGTCTGACATTGTGAGGGATGCTGCCTGCTCCATTGCGGGAGGGGGGGAGAGAGATGGAGAGATGTGTCGAGAGTGGAGAGTAGTGTGGAAAAGAGACGAGCGATTGAATGGAGGGAAGGTGTGGGTGGGTGGGAACCTGCGTCACAATGGACAGATCGTCATCGTGGGTGGTCCTGGCCTGCCAGGCGGCAGGCTGACGCTGTTGGGTATGGCCTGGGTGACCTGTTCTGGGCAGCCACGTGGTGCGCTGACTGATAACGTGATAACAATGACACGTGTAAATGTTATTTCCCATCACCACACGCGTCGTCGTTGAGCTTGTTGTTGCCCCGTCCCCGTCTGCGCCTGCAGCCTGGCGGCCTGGCAGCCGAGGGCCCAACTCATAGAGACAGTCGAATCTCATCACCATCGTCCCCGTCATCATCATCCTTGTCCTTCCGCTCGACTCGGTCTCGTCTCTCTCTCGGTCTCCCCTCCCTCTTTCTTTCAACGAGAACGGACACCACCTCGGCAGAGACCGAGGTTAGGCCCCCCACCGTCTCTCTTTTGCAACCCCGCCACCGTCAACCACCCGACGCGCGCCTGGCTTCCTCCCTATGTCCCACCCGCGTCGTTAAGTCCCTCGTCCGAACACTCGCACCACTACTTGCTACCACCATGGCATTCATCATTCCTGACTCGCTCCCGGACTCGGCGTCCCAGCGCTACGCAGACTTTGAGCTGGAGGCCACCCAGCTCTCCCAACCAGTCTACAGCCAGGCGTCTCAGGGACCCAGTTCCCAGGTCGACCCCCGCCGCAAGTACTGTTAGTTATCTCGCTCCCCTTTGCTGTTGCTGACAACAAGGGGCGATTCTCATTCCTATCAACTCCACCCACTCCATCCTCAAGATCCCCTGGACTAGGACGCGCCTGCAGATTGGCCGTGGAGGCCAAGCAGTCGGCAACCACGTTATTCTCCAAGAGAAGCGTGTCTCGAACCGCCACTGCCGCATCACCCTCAGCCTGCATGGTACCTCTGGCTCTGACAACGTTGAAGAAGCCCTCGTCCAGAGGCTCAAGGACGCCGACGCCGAGCCCGAGGTCTGGATCGAGGACCTCAAGAGCAGTAACGGCACGTTTGTGAGTGACACCTTCCCTTTGCTGGACACTCGGAAACCGAAATACTCACACAGCATTCAGGTCAACGGCACTCGGCTTGTGACCCGACGCATGCTCCAGCACGGCGATGAGATCTCGCTCGGCCATGTGAACACCATTGACAAAGTCCACGACGTCCGCTACATCTTCCGCTCAGTCGGGCGCAGGGGTGAGCTGATGGACGAGCGTGCGGCGGGCGAAGTCTACACAAAGTACCAGATCCTCCACCCGTGAGTCCCAAGCAGCTGCAGGGACTAACACTATTAGTCTGGGTAAGGGAACGTTCGCAGAGGTCAGCAAGGCCGTCGACGTTGAGACGGGCGACATGCGTGCGATCAAGGTGAGCCAAGACTTGGTGGCAGAGCTGACTTGCAGCAAATCGTCAAGCACCGCTTCGGCCACGAGCAGAAGACGCTCAACCTTTTCCAGCGCGAGATCGACATTTGCACACAGCTGCACCATGTGCGTAGCCGTTCTGACGCTGTTACTGATCTGCTAGGAGAACATCTGTCGCTTGATCGAATCATACTCGGATCCGCAGCACATCTGCCTTGTCCTCGAGTACATTGACGGCGGCGACCTCCTCCAGTACATAATGGACTACCCCGGCGCGGGGCTGCGTGAGTGCTCCCCACCCATCACGTGCTGACCTGTAGCCGAGTCCGAGGTCGCCCAAATGGCGTTCGAGATCTGTAACGCGATGGCTTATTGCGTAAGGTCATTTCTCGCAACTTTGCTGACAGCAGCACGATAATGGCATCACTCACCGTGACCTCAAGCCTGAGAACATTCTTCTCACCAAGGAAACCGAGACGCAGGCCCGTATCATCAAGATTGCGGACTTTGGCCTCGCCAAAATGGTCCACACGCAGACTCTCCTCGAGTCCATGGTCGGTACACCACAGTACCTTGCGCCCGAAGTCGTTATGCAGACCCGTCAGCGCCCGGGATATGAGAACGTCGTCGACTCGTGGTCTGTGGGCATCATCGTGTACAGGTGGGTTGGAGACCCCCACGATTGTGCTAACCTCCAGCATGCTCACGAAGGCGCTGCCCTTTGACGATGCGCCAGGTCTCAGTATCGAGGTATGTTCACTGGTTGATCTCCGCTGACCCCAGCAACGCATCCGACAGCGTTATAGCATGGACTACGACCGTGAACCGCTGCATGCCCTCGGTGTGTCTGAAACCTGCATCGACTTTATCTCTCGTCTTATTGAGCGTGAGCCGTCCAAGCGCATGACGATGAGGCAGGCGCTCAAGCACGAGTGGCTCACCGAGTCGTCCTCGCAGCCGAATGAGTCGCAGCAGTCGCAGGGTCTTGGTGGCGACTCAATGTGGAACATCCAGGCGTTTGAGAGTGAGAACGACATTGAGGACGAGGACGCCTCGCGCCGCTGGTCGCGCCCTATGACTGCCTCGACCAACTTTGACGCGAGCGGTACCAGTGACAACTTCTCGCAGCCGATGGAGGGCCTGCGTCTGAACAGCAAGGCTCCCGACTACCCCCTAAGCCCGCCTGATGAGAGCAGCGATGGGATGGTGTGCGACGAAGAGCGCCGGCGGACTGCCACTGCGGGACCGTCACCTGACACGAGCCTCGAACACGACGGCGAGGGTGACATTCCGGACAACGGCACGGCCAACGGCAACGGCAACGGCCACGAAAGTGCCAACATCACCCCGACGAAGGCCAAGCCGACCGCAAAGGTCTTCTCAAGCATGGACGTCGACTCTATCGCCGGCTCCGTGCCGTTCTCGTCAATGGACGTTGACAGCTCGGTGCCTGATGCGCCTATGAGCAACAAGCGCAAGCAGTCGATGTTCAGTTCTGGCAGCCTTACCCCGCCTCCTTCAGCCCGTGACCGCGACACGACCCCGCAGCCCTGCAAGCCCCAGCCTAAGGCGCAGGCTGCTCCCGCTGCCGTCGCTATCCCCGCCAACGATGATAGCCCTCGCCGCCTAACACGCTCGAGCACCGCCAAGGCCCCTGTTAAGCCACCTGCCAAGGCTCCTTCGTCCGAGGGCAAGCGTGGCAAGAGGACGTCGCCCAAGGCCTCGCCCAAGACGACTGGCACTCGTAAGAGCCGCCGTCTTGGATAGGCAGGAAGTGCGCAGCGGGGAGAGAACGTAGTGCCGCGGAAGTACGTTCCTTGTGCATATAGTCTCAAAGAGAGGAAGCCAGAAGGGAAGAGCGCACAGAGGCGCCACGGGATACCGGTGCGGCAAACAAACTGCCGCCCACAGCAATACAAAACCGAATAACCGGGGATATGGTGTCGAGCGGTAGTACAGTTAGAGACGAGAGAGTCATTGTTTTGTCATAGTAGCATAGGTCGTAACCGTAGGAATACCCAAGGATCAGTTTATAGGCGGTCGGCGACGGAGTCGAGCGGGCAGCAATGTGGCGTGCGTGATCCTGCTCTGCTGTTCCTCTAGATCTCCATATTCCAACCCCGACGTACATGCGTTATGGATGCTCCATGGCCGTACTTTGCTGCATTGGGCCATATGCTGCCTGGCTGCCCTCCTTTGAGGACGGGCAAACGGGGCAAAGTCGGTCGGCATTCCCGTCTCGGGTCGATATCCGCCATTTCTGCATCAGAGTAGCCAGGATTCTTCCCCTTCCTTTTCCATATTTATTCGTCTCCCTCCAGCTTGCCTTCATCTACGCGACTCGACTAGTAAACTAGCCTAGAGATCGCGGCGCTCATCAGCAATCGTGATGAAGTTCATGAACCAGCGCGTCATCTCGACGAGCTGTTCCGCGTGGAGAAACTCGTCGACCGTGTGGACGTTGTTCATCTCGCCCTCGAACGCAAGGTATGCGAAGCGGTACTGTGGGTAAGTGGCGTGGCAAACGGAGGATGCAGCAGCCGGCAGCGCACAACGTGAGAGACACCAGTGCCCGGCCTCTGCCTTTGTACTCACAATGTTGGGGGTCAGGTTCCAGTAGTTCTTCGTGTCAGTGTTGCCGGTGCTCATGAGCGGAGACATGTAGATGTCGTCGTCCGCCTCGCGGGCACCGGCCCGGGTGGCCCAGGTGCCCTTGACGGATCCCGAGAGGAGGTTCCACGCGGGGCTGTCGGTCGTGAACGGCGAGACTGGTGCGGTCTCGATAGTCGCGTTCCACGCGACGTCGAGGACGAGCCGGCCGGCCGACGGCGCCGCCGCGACCTGGTCCTCGTCCCGGAGTTCAATTTTCTCTCCCCAAGCGTAGAGCTCGAGGTTGTGCTCTTGTGCGATCGGCGCGAGAATCCGCGTCATGCGGTGCTGCACGTCCTCGACAGTCGACTCGATGCTGATGCGGTGGTTGACGACGGCCGTGACGACCTCGGGGAGCGCATTGATCTTGACGCCGCCGTTGATAATGTCGACCGCCTGCGTGGTGGAGATGAGCGCGCGGCCCATGCCGGGCGGGAAGCCCGCGTTAGCGCTGTCGGGCGAGTCCCACCACTCCTCGACGCCGCGGAGCGCCTTGCGGTCCACCTTGCCCCGCCCGCGAGAGGAGACGACCTTGGCAATGTCCTTGCGCAGCTTTGCAGGGGTGCCGGACGTGTAGCGCGCGGCGCACGCCACGAAATCGACGAGCGGGCTGTCCACGCCGAGGTCGAGCGGGAAAGGGTGCTTTTCCAGCTCGGCAATAGCGAGCGACATGAGACCGATGCCCGTGTGCCTCGGCGGGACGGAGCTGTGGCCTCCGGGTGTCTCGACACGGACCTCGGCGTCAAGATAGCCCTTCTCGGCCACGGCGGGCAGGGCAAACCACTGGCCATAGACGGGCGCCATGCCGTTGCCCTCGTCGATAAGGATTGCCATCGAGTCTGCGCCGTACTTTTCCAGCAGCCACGTGTTGATATATCCCGCGCCCTGTCTGTCAATGTGCTGCTCGCCACACGTCCGATGCTGCCCACCTTGCCCTGCGTCTCCTCGTCGTAGCCCAGCGCGAGGATGACTGTGCGCTGTGGGGCAAACTTGCCCGACTCGAGCAGGAGCTCGACCGCCGCAAAGCTCGCGATCAGGCCCGACTTGTCGTCGGTCGACCCGCGCCCCCAGATCTTGTCCCCGTCATACTCGCCGCCAAACGGATCGTGCGTCCACAGTCCACGCGTGTCCTCCAACACGGGCACGACATCCTGGTGGCTGGCCAGCAGTACAGGCTTGAGACTCTCGTCTGCGCCCTTCCACTCGAACACGAGGCCGTGCGTGTGGACCCGCGTGCGCGTCAGGTGCTTGTGCACGAGCGGGAACGACTCCTCGAGATCTGCGGTATGATGTCAGTAGTCGCCCCTCGGCATGCGCCCAAGTCACAGTGCCTCTGCGTGATGCGTACAGTCGGCAAACTGGTAGAAAATGTCCCACCGCTCGTCCTCGCCAATGCGTCCCATGACGTCAAAGACCTCGGTGGGCACCTTGACGGCGCCAGAGAGCCACTGCGCGATGCGCGCCGTTTGGCCATGGACAAGCGCCGTGTTGTTGATCGGAGGATAGAGGGCCTCGGCCTGGTCGCAGCCAGGTGTCTTGGGCGCCGAGGAGAAGATCTTGTCCTGGTGGTCATGCTGCGGGCGGATGCTGTGCGGTACTAGGCCAGAGGTCGATGCCTTCCATACCAGCGGTGCTGCAACGAGCAGCGCAAGTACAGCAACCAGGCTGCGGGCCCAGCCGGCGCGCTTGGCCGCAGGGGGACGAGCGGTGTGCAGTGGAAAGAGTGGCTCTGGGACGCCCATTCTAGTGAGATGTGAGCTGGTGGGCGTGTGTGGAAGGAAACAGTGAATTATCATGTCGTGGAGATATGTTGGGCGGGCACCATATGGTGCTGTTGCCCATGCCCATGACGTCGGGGGTTATTTGATATCCGCCGGTCTGGTCCGATCACCACGATGGGGTCGGCGCGGGGCCCTCGGCATCGGCGTCCCTGAGATGGCGCTGGCGCTGGCGATGCCATCGTAGATGCCGTGGCTGGCGGCAGGGCAGAGCCTACCTGCTGCTGCTACGTTTACACACAGGACTGTCCATATGTTCAACAAATTACAGCCTGCTAAATCTATAACCATGCAGCTCTAGTGTCCGTGTGCGCGATTCTCGTAGCTTGGGGGAAGTGTGCCGACGTGTGCTGGGGTCGGGGTCGTACCGGGCCTCCAGGGAGGGGTATCAGCGGCGGGGGTTGTGCCAGCTGAAGACGAAGACATGTCTGGGGCTGTGGATGTAGAGAGTCGCGGTGGGGGATAGGACGACCGAGGGCTTGGTATCGATCCGATCTCGGAGGGTGTTACACTTGCGGGCGTTGTCAGAGAGTCAGCAGCAGGCCCCGTCAGCGCCTGCTGTGATCCCTGCGCCAGGAGCACCTCGTTTGCCGCCGGCGTCTGGTTGTATGCGGGCAGCTGCTCGCGTTGCTGCGGCCCAATACCCGTATAAAGATAGAACACTTGGCGGGTACGAGACGTCTGAGCCTGGTCCTGCTGCTGGCCATCTTCAGGAGCGGCAGCGTTTTCGTACATGGGACGCGCATCGGCTGATACGTTGGTAGCACGCAGCGTTGCAGCAGCCGCCTGGTCACGTTCGCGTAGAGACACTTGCAGGCGCGCGAGATTCTCGCGGCGGCGCCGGCGGCGCCTGCCCTCTGGTCCAATTGGTGAGCATATCCACTCGCGGGGCGTTAGCAAAGGGTAAGTATTTCGAGCAGCAAGCCAGTGGGGCTCAACATGCTCGCAAGCAGACCACTCACGCAAACAAAAAAAAGGAACAACACGGGTATGCAAATGGCGGCGATGGCCTTGCCTGTCATCTTGTTGACACGACTCTTGTGCGATGCTGTCGGGGACGACGCCTCACCAATGGTTGGAGACGGCGCCAAGGGATTGGTCTTTGAGTGGGGTATGCTACCTGTGCCCGTGCTTGTGACCACAGCGGCGGCGAGGGTGGCAGGTGATGACCACGACGAATCGTCCTCTCCGTCCGTGTCCTGTGCAATTGGCATGGCTGCACCGCCTGCGACAGCTGCGGTCGCTGTGATGATGAGCCTGCGCGCGACGGAGCGCACGAATGGGGGGCGTATGCGCATTTGACGGGTGGGGTCGAGTGGAAAGGAAAGGGAGGGAGAGTAACGGCGATCAGTGAGAGTGAGAAAAAGACTGGAGGAGTAGTGTAGAGAAGAGCTCGACGATGAGCACAAGCGGTACACTTGCGCTATCGGTGGGATGGGACTGTTTATAGCCACCACGTGACGTTACCATTGTGGCACCCGTTCCTCAAGCTTCCAGCAAGCGATGGCATGTTGCATGTCGGGTATCTATGGATTATGTGGAACGATGAGCATGCTTGAATCGATGGGATGAAATGGGATGGATACAGTTGCAACAGGTATGACGGCGATTCTCGATTACTGCCCAGCGCTCGACCTTAGTGCAGAGCTCGCACGGCGGCTGTACATCGCCTTCCACTCTGGCTTGTACGACGCCGGCACAGGCGAAAGCGACTCCTCCGTTATCGCCTCGAGGGGGCCCATTTCTGTGTCGGGGTGGTGCATTGGCTGGTAGAGGGTGTTTCTTGGTGACAACGGCTGGTGCGTCATAGACGACCCGCCGTGCGAGGCCTGTGAGCTCGCATCATCATAGCCAATATAGCTCAGCTGGCTTGTGGCGGACGATCGCTTCTTCGAGCTCGAGAACGGCTCCGGTTTGGTGGCAATTGGCGAGGTGTCAGGGCTCGACGTCACGATTGAAGCGGTCTGTGACTTGACGCTAGATGTTAGCGACGCGACACGATGTGACGGCAACGTACCTCATGATACGGGTCAGTACGGTCGGCATTGGCCACCGCGGGCTCGAGGCCAACGGAATCGACTTGTCGTAGAATGGCAACTTGGCCGAAGTGACCTGAGGGTACATGTAGGTGAACTCTCCATTCACTGGATCCGGTCCGATGTGCTCGTACGTCGCGCCAAAAAGCGTGTCGCTGAGGCGGTCAGCACTGTTGTGGCGAGGTATAGCGGCGAGCGATTGGGCCAGTGTGAGGAACGATCGTCTCGAGACCTCCCCATTCTGCTCGTACAACACAGCCCGCTATGTGGTACTCACCGCTTAGGCTTGGGCTTTGGTCTGAACCACTGATACACGCCCGCAAGAGTGAAGATTCCAACGATGAGACATACGGCAACCTAGAGGTCAGCTTGTGCCACGGCGGCTGGTACCCACCACACCGCCAACGATCGCAGCCACGTTATCGTGCCTGCTCCCTTTCAGAGTCAATTCTTCGTTCAACGTAGAGGTGGCCGCTGGTGGCAATCCTGACGGCGTCGCCGTGGTCGAGGCCGACATTGTAGAGGACGGCAAAGCGGCCGGGTTGCTTCTGTTCGTCAGTGCGTTTGACGGGGAACATGGTGGAATCGCCCTCGGAATCACACTCACGGACTTGTCCAGAATGTCATGTAGCTCAATATCAGTTCTCCAGAGCCCCGATCAGAACCTGCTGTGTCGTTTCCAGATACCCTGATGGTATAGTTCACGCTTGGATCAAGGGCAGTCTCGAACAGCACAATTGCAGCCGAGTACCACTTGTCATGGTGCACGTTGACAGTGTCGTTCTGCCCCCGCTTCCGCCCGGGAAGCGGGGGCTCAGACAGGACAGCGATCCCTCCTTGCGACGGCCCGATAGTACCGTTGAGAGCGAAATAGGATGCGTTCGGGGGCGGTTTGATGATCAGAGATGCGTTGGCCCACAGACCTGAGATGACAATCTGGGGGTGCAAGCTCTGTTGATGAGTCCCTGTCACCAGTTAGATCCAAGTTTATACTGATAACCCACCGTTCTGTGCGGGCTCTGTGTGGGTTTGGACTCTGATGGCAGTCTTGGGAAGCGTGACGAGTTTGCTGTCAGTCACGCTGCCATTCTTCACAAAGGGGACGACTGTTGTTTTCAGCTCGGTCGCGTTGCGCCTGGAGTCAGTTGACGGTATTGCAGCCCCAGCTCACCCCGCTCCTTTGACGGCAGTCTCCACAACATAGTGGCTGATCCTCGAACTGTTCCCAAATGTCGAGTACTGGAAAGTGTGCAGTCCCAAAGTCAGATTCCGAACGGAAAACACCTCAGGCGTAGCTGTTGCCGAGCGATTCTTGCCATCCACGATCACGGACGAATTTGAACCGTTCACGGACTTGAGATTTGATCCGTAGATATGCACCGCAGTGCCGTAGAACGAGAACCTGGCCGTACGTGGAGTCCCAGCGTCCACTGTGCCGTTGGAGATGACCCCACTCCCGGCAGCGTCCGTCCAACCAGTCGCGTTCAGCGGATACGTCTTGTAAATGCCCTCCCAGCCGGTATATGTGACCTGTGGACTGTTTGCCGACAGCGTCCGGTTTAAAGGCACTGTATTCTCTCCAAGCACCCCGGAGCAGCAGCCAAGGACGGCGATGACGAGGACCGGGAGGATGAAAGTCATCGTCTTCGTCGGGGACGGTGGCTTCCGGAGGAGCGAATAGGTGAGTTGATGTCGAATCGTGAGCAGAGCAAGTGTACAGAGTAGCAAGCAAGGAGTCGTATCCGCGAACTCGTCAGTTTGCTGTGTGTATATCTCGATCGTGTTGCAAGATTTCGCTCTGCCCATGTCTCTACAGCAGACGTCTGACTGAACAGAGGACGGGTGGGTGAGGGTGCGTCAGTCACGTCCCCCGCTGTGGTGGAAACGTTTCCACGGCCAGCCCCTGACGCATTCCGCCCGACCGCCAAGGGCATGTCCAACCCGCTGGTGCGGCATGTCCTGCTGGAATGACAGCGACGAAACAACGCGCGCGGCAGACTGCACACTCCACCAGCACCACCTAGTGGGTATGAGACACGGCTGGCGGACAGTTTGGTAAGCTGGCGGGAAATGAGAGTGCGGGCTGGGGGGGCCTCATCTTGAAACGTTACCCAAGACCTCTGTTTGTTGCAATGTTTCTTCTCGGGATCGTAAACCGTCTTTGGGTGATTGGTTCTCGCTTGCAGATGTACAGGCAGATTTTGAAGCTTCTAGGATAGTATGGTAGAGACAGTGAGCAGATGGAAGCCGTGTCGGAGTATGGGACGTGGGACGAACGGCGTCTGCTCAGCGTCTGCGGGTGCTTCATGGCAGGTGGGGACCACACCTATGTCTCTGTTAGACCCTCCACATCCACCAACGTCCGTACGTCCACAGCTCAGCTGACAACTTGTAAAACGAACGTGACTAGGCCGTCTTGGGCGACGGTTTCGAATGTTGCCTGATTCCAAGAGACCCCCAGGCCCAGTCTGCCGGTGACACTGCAACAACACCACCAGTTTTGCCATACCTATAGCCCTCCACACAGCACCATGTCTCCCTCCTCCCTGCCTCCACATCTCATCGGCGACTTGCCACCATCTCATGACTGCGGAAGTCACCGACATGGCTACATGACACTTCATCCTCCCCATCCTCGGCTGTCATTTACTCATCCGTCCCCAAGCGACCACACAGCACAACCCCGCAGCAAAACCACTTGACAGCCGTTACTGGCTGCGCGATTTACTGTCCTTGAGGACGGCGCGGGTCTCCGAGTCTGGCGTTCCCTCGGCAGTTCAGTGTGTCGTGCATTTCATGAAAGACGGCAGACATCGGCAGGCATTGATCGACGTGATGCAGATTGCCAACAGAGTGGCAAGATTCCCGTTCAGGGCTATCAAGAGTGGCCTTTGACCTCCAATATAGCCAGCTCGTTAAGTCGCCAAGGTCACCGGTGACGGCAGGCACGCTGAGCGCACTCCGAAGCGGAGCTTCTGCCGGAGATCCGGCCCGAGAGGAACCGGTTGTCTTTGTATCGATGCCCCTTGAGCAGACTGTTCAACATTGCATGGTCTGTGGACTCTACCCGCGTGAGCTCGAAAGCATGTTTTGATTGCGTCAAAGATGCCGGGGTACGTCGGCCGTAGAGGACTTGGACCGTGTGCTTGTCCGGTGGCCCGAGAGATATGGCTGTAATGTGGGATGCGATATCCGGTTTCTCTGGTACAGATCCCCTGCAGCATATCATCAAATCAACCGTCCATTAACCGCCGAGTAACCGTCGACACACCCGCCGACTCAACACTGATGACTCGGGCCCGCGACCGCCGCCGCAGTCGGGAGCGGGGCGGCTGAGCGGCTGAGGCAAGGCTGCGCGGATGAAAGCCAGGCACATTGTGGGTCCCTCCCATGTGAGCAATGACATGGATGGCGTTCGTGCGCGCAGCCTTGCATTCCTGATCCACCTGAGCCTGAAATGATTGCTTTGTCCCACACTCCACATGCTCACCATCACATGTCCCACTTTGATCCGATAATCAACAGCCGAATGGCACATTGAACCCACTCGCCGGCTGTCAACAAGGACCAGGAACACAGAAATTCCCGTTCGTACACGTGTTGTATAACCACTTTCGCAGGCTATGTGAGCCTGTTTCCAACCTTGATTCTCGCAAACGGCTTCCTGGAGCCCCTCTGGGCAACAGGGAGATCCTTAGGTTGTTACAGTTCCCCATCAACCCCAGCCGCCGGTACGGGGTCCCCCATGGTGCTGCCGATGGGACTCCTGTTCACCTTCGGGCCCCGTCTTTAAAAGACGAGGGTCTCGCGAGACAAGACCCCATCAATCCCCACGCTCCTCACTCCTTCAACCACACCCACAGATCAAATAGCATGGCGGAAACGACAGGCGCACTCAACTACAACGGCAAGCCCGAGGAGCAGCACGTCGAGGACTCGCAAAAGTTCGACGATGTTACCGCCGAGGCCATGGAGGCCGAAAAGGCCGAGCACAGCATGGGCGTCATGGAGGCCATCCGCCTTTACCCCATGGCGTGTTTCTGGGCCTTTGTCATGTCTTTTACGATTGTAAGACGCTTCATCTCGATTCAGCTGACAGGCAGGTCATGGAGTCGTTTGACATGTTCTTGATCGGTAACTTCATCGCTCTCCCCGCCTTCAAGGACCGCTACGGTGTTTGGGTCTCGGAGGAGGCAGGATACGTCATTACTGCTCCGTGGCAGAGTGCCCTCACGATGGGTGGACAGGTCGGTGCGCTTGTCGGTATCTTCATCTGTGGTCCCATTTCCAACCGTTGGGGCTACCGCATCTCGACCATGATCGGTCTCGTTCTGATGAATGCTACCATTTTCATCTCCTTCTTTGGCAACTCGCTCCCCATCTTCCTCGTCGGACAGCTCCTCGAGGGTATCCCCTGGGGCTTCTTTATCGCCAATGCTCCCGCCTACGCCTCCGAGATCACCCCCATCGCGCTCCGCGGTGTCTGCACTGCCTACCTCCAGATGTGCTGGGCCATCGGTAGCATCATTGTCGGTGCCGCCACCTAGTAAGCTAATTCCTGTATCAAAGGCAACTTGCTGACACCACAGCGCCCTCAACCAGCGTGAGGACCAGTGGGCCTTCCGCATCCCCTTCGCACTCCAGTGGCTCTTCCCCACTCCCCTTCTTGCCCTGCTCTTCTTTGCACCTGAGTCCCCTTGGTGGCTCGTTCGCAAGGGCCGTCACGCTGAGGCTCGCAAGTCCATCACCCGTCTCGGAAGCGCTGCTACTCCCAACGCGGACGACGTGCTTGCCATGATGGTCCGCACCGTCGAGATTGAGACTCAGACCACTGCCAACCCCACCTACCTCGACCTCTTCAAAGGCGTCGACCTCCGCCGTACTCTCATCATCTGCCTCGTTTACGCCGGTCAGAACCTTGCCGGAAACCTCATCGCCAACCAGGCTGTCTACTTCTTCCAGCGTGAGTACCACCGAGAGCTGACCCCGCACAATCTTAGCAGTCTGACTGACAATTACCAGAGGCTGGCGTCGGAACCAAGATGGCTTTCGAGCTTGGTCTTATTACCTCGTGCATTCAGTGTGTGGCCGTCGGTCTCTCGTGGGGTCTCTCCTCGTACTGGGGCCGCCGCACCATTTACCTCTGGGGCACGGGCGCCAACATGGCATTCCTCTTTGCTCTTGGTATTGTCGCTGCCGTCGCGAGTTCCAAGAGTGCGCAATATGCCCAGGCGTGTCTTGGCGTCATCATCTCGGCCATGTTTGCCCTCACGCTCGGCCCAATCTCGTACACCATCATCTCGGAGACATCCTCCATCCAGCTCCGCGCCTTCTCCACCGCCGTCGGCCGCGGTGCCTACTACGTTATGGAGATTCCTTGCATCTACCGTGAGTGTCCGGACCTTCAATTCCCAACGGAAACAACCCCCACTCCAATAAATGATACCCGCACGCAAACACACACAGACACACGAAGCTAATAGTTCAGTCGCCTCGCAGATGCTCAACCCCACCGGATGGAACCTCGCAGGCAAGTGTGGCTTCATCTGGGGCGGCACCGCGACCATCTGTTTCATTGTCGCCTTCTTCGGTCTTCCGGAGATGCAGAAGCGCTCGTACCGTGAGATTGACGTGCTCTTCCACCGCAAGGTCTCCGCCAGGAAGTTCGCGTCAACTCACATTGACCCCACCGACCTCCACTAAAGAGGCACGAGTAAAATTTCCACCGTTGTGGTGTTATATGAAAGGTACGACGACGGTACGAGAGGAGGAACGTCAGCTTGTCGCGAGGCAGATATTATTGTAGTAAACGTAGTAAAGATTGAGACCGCAGCGACAGTGAAGGAAACAATATCAATGCATGTTACGAATGTCCATTCCACTCGACGCACAAAGAGTCTGAGCACAGTGCCCTACCCAAGGGGGGAATGAGGTCAGCTTCACCTACAGCTCTTACCAAGGTTCTCTCGCGGCCAGGACAGGACTCGGTCGTCGCGATCCCTGGGTAGGGCCGTGTTATCGGCCCGGCAGACGTCCCCCGGGGAGGTGCGGCTCGTCCTCGTCACTACTTCGGTCAGCCGAACGGCATTGTCGGCCGGGGTCGAGCTGGCGGATATCACTTGCCTATCAAGTCCCTCCCATCAAGGGTCTTGTCTATCCAGGTCCCCTGACTTCCGTTGCCACCTCGCTGAACAACCGGTTAGCCGCCACATTCGGGTTCTCTGTTGTAGCTGCGCAATTGGAAAGAGCTGAGAGCTGACTGACACGGTGTTGACTCCTTTCTCCGCACTTGTGTAGGTACAAGGGCCAGGTCAGGAATGAGGCGAGAGAAGCTTGAGCAGAATACCAAGACTATGCTCACATGACAAAGGAGCTGCAGTCTTCGACCCGATCATATTTTGCATACAAACCCCAGATATTATAATTTTGGATAGAGAACAAGCCTAAAGTAGCCACGCCAATA
Source organism: Apiotrichum akiyoshidainum (assembly GCA_002973495.1). Classification (NCBI taxonomy): domain Eukaryota; kingdom Fungi; phylum Basidiomycota; class Tremellomycetes; order Trichosporonales; family Trichosporonaceae; genus Apiotrichum; species Apiotrichum akiyoshidainum. The sequence goes on from PQXP01000117.1 coordinate 51,111, forward strand.
GTCTAGTGGTTAGGATGCTTCTCTTCCATTCCCTGGAAAGCTAAGAAGCGGCCGGTGTTCGAATCACCGTTGGCGTATTCGTTTTTGGCTCTGCATTCATCCTCCCTTTCCGTCGTCCTTTTGGAGACAACCTGAAAAGGAGAAGAAAGTTCTCGTGGCAGCATAAAGAGACAGTGGTGGTACGGCCACTGTTTCCCGAGCGCTCAGTCCATCCGCGCCCATTCGAGGGCAGAGCTAACGCGGTATGCGGGACGGAAGTCAGGGAAGAAGCCACTCAGCATCATACCCATGTGTCAGATGGCCAGGCCAGTTCCACGCATCCCGGTCCATCGTCGGACAGCGTTACCAGCTTGCCAGCCGCCGCCGGCAACTATTGCCAAGTGACTATTCTGGGTGCTCGATCAGATGAGTCCTGACGAGCAACGACAACGACTCCCGCCGGAGGATCACAGCTGTTCCGTCTGGCTAGGCCCGAAGCACTAAGCGCGGACAACTCGGGAATGCGGTGGACGTTGGACATTGGACGTGCGTGTTCGAGGGGCGAGTGGTGATGCTTTGGACCCGATTAAGGCACTATCGTCCCGCCTAGCCTTGTCGATCTTCCGGGAGACCATCCAGGTGCTGAACCTTCCACAAAGTGCTTCCAATATCCTGGGACACGCGTGATTTCCAGGGTTGCACGACCCTATGATTCCTCCAAGATCCATCTGGGGCTCGGTGCATGGTCGCGATGCGAGCGGGAAAGGGTGGATACTGAGCGGTCAACACCGACGGTCAACTGGCCTGCTTTCAAGATATGCAGCGTATTCCCGGCCCAACTACTGCATCTAGAGAGATTGGAGTAGTCGAGATGGATGGTTCCGTCAATGGTAAGAGTGTGGTCACCACAGCGTTTCCGACACAATCAGACTAGGCAACGAACGCATGTGCACTACTGAGCCCAGCTAGCTGTGGTACATGTAGACTTCAGCGCCGAAACCTGCCACGAGTCACAGCCACATGTGCATGTGGGGTCACGCAGTCAGCGTGGAAACCCCCATTGCTTTCGTTCTTCTCTTGATGGAGTGGCCTCATAGAGCGACCTCGTCCTTCAAGTCCAGAACGAGGGCGCCGAGGCCGCCGTAATCTGGTCAGGTGCCTCCAATGGCCGGGTCCCGTTCTCAATGTCGATTGAGTGCAATGTGGCGAATGCGAAGTTCGCCAATACGCCCTGTTGCAGCGGACGGACTGGGAATGACGGCTAGCGCATTCCGTACCTGGTAACATCATTGTCCCCCCGCACCGAAGTAAAGTTGGAGCCGAGAGTGGCTAGCTGGCACAACGATGCCCGGTCAGTAGCGGCCATCGGCGGAATGAGATCATGGGGGCACATTGACAGGGAAGAAAGGAGTGGCCGGGACTTTGTACGGAAAGTTGGTGCCGAGGACCTGCCCAGGTCCGAATGAGAGACAGAATGATTTATTCAGAGCGGCTCACGCTGGATGCTCGTCCATTCGGCCTCTTGCGGTCAAGGGGCGCACTGGAACAGAGTGAATGTGGTCTCATGGACGTGGACAGTAATTGACAGCAGAGTGCAGAGAGAAGTTCTGATGCGAGCATGCATGCAGCGGAGGCGACCCGCCGCCACAACCGTCATCCTGCAGGTGGGACACAACGCCACACACAAACGACCGACTGACCCGGTCCCGCAGATTACAGGTTAAAACCCCTTAGATCCGGTCCCCTCCTCTTTTGCCCACTCTCCCTTTGTCATTCCATCCAGTCCATCGCGTTCACGAACAAGGCGAGAAAAGCCCCCGGGCTCGGGAGCCGCCTCCAAGCTCCACTCCGAACAGCGTCAGCGTCAATGCCGTTCCCACTGCATAGAAGGCCGCTCGAGGCCTTCGGGGTATCAAAGCTAAATAGTCAATCCCTCAGCGTTAGCGGCTAGTGGGCAGGAAAGTCTCCACATGGACGCTCGCGCTGTGCTTGATCTGCATCGGTGTCGCGTTCACGCCAGTGACTTACATCCAGCCGTCTACGCAAGGGAATCTCACGGATGCTGTATCCCTCCGGTGGGCAGGCCCTCTGTCCATCATGGTTAAGCCTCCAAGCGCAGTTCAGAGACAGGCATGCAGATCATCGCCTGCCCCGGCTGAGGCGGGAGGCTCAACTGGTCCCGGAGGTGACACACATCATTGTCGCTTCTGAGTCATCTCTCATCTCTCACCTTACCTGGTTTGTCTGGCCTTTCCTGCCGCTGACTTTGCACTCTGTGCTGGTATGCTCACACACTGGTAATCGCCGCCAAACGATAGAGGCGTAGCAAGAAATAGGACAAGACAAGCATACGGGACCTTTTCCATTGCGAGTTACCATCATGTCTTGCAGCCTCGTCCTCTGCTTTCTGATGCCGTCGCTAGCCACCCCTCACTGGGCTCGGCTCCTCACGGCCACCAGCTGGATCGATCATACACAGCTGACGGGAAGCGTGTGAGGGCCCTGCGGCCTCATACATTTGGAACAGCCGGGATACGGGCGTTGGTTCTTTCCCTCACCCCTAATCCCTCTGGCATCATCGGACCTCTCACACCACCCATTCCCACACCTCTTCAGCTCCTAGGTATAAAAACCTGGCCCTTCTCAGTCTTTCTCATTCTCCCAGTCTTGTTCAAGTTTACTCACGATCTCCTCCACCCCAATCCACTTCTTGACCCAACGCCTTTCGACCATAGGTCTGGCACCCACTCTCTTTTACCCCCCCCTCCCCTAAATCTCCCCCCTCCCCTAAATCTCCCCCCTCCTCTCCTGTCCAAGGCTTTGCCTCCACTCCTCTGATATCCTCCTCCCCTCTATTACTTGTCGTCCTCTTTTGGTGAAAGCTACGGAACAACAATGAAGCTGGCCAGAGTGGCTCTCGCGCTCTTCGCGCTCCCTGCGGTCTTCGCCGACGTTTCGCCTCGCGAGGCAGACCCCGAGGCCGCCGCCACCCACGAGCTCGGCGCTCGCGACCTTGAGCCTCGCACATTCGGCTTCTCCATCAATTTCAACTTTGGGACCTCATCGTCGGGCAGCAGCAGCACCTGTACCCACCTCCAGCGCGCCACATGTTACGTTCTCGGCATGGACGTGGGGTCCAACTGCGCCTGCAAGTCTTCTTCCGTGTTGAACCTGCCTCAGCCCTGCGGTAACAAGGCCTACACGTCGTGCCCCCTCGCCTCCTCGCTCGCCAAGTGCTGGGCCAACGGCCAGACTGCCAACTCGCTCTGCCAGTGTGTGGGCACCGCTACTACCTCTACCGCTGCTCCCGCCTCTACTGCCGCCGGCTCCTGCACCGACTATGTCAAGGTCGCCTCCTGTGCCCTTCTTGGCAAGCCTACCGACGGCAACTGCAACTGTGTCTCTGGCTCGGTCACTGTCAACGGTGGCACCAACTGGCAGTCTTGCGGCGACTCTTCGAAAATCGGTACTTGCTGGAAGAAGGGTTACGGCTGCAACGCCAAGTGTGTCTGCGAGACTCCCCCTACCACCACCACGACATCTGTTGCCGCCACCACTACCGCCGCGGGTACTTGCAAGGACTTCGTCAAGGTTGCCGTCTGCGCCCTCGCTGGCAAGAAGACTGACGGCAACTGCAACTGTGTTTCCGGCACTCCTTCTACTCCCGGAGGCACTGGTTGGCAGTCTTGCGGTGACTCTTCGAAGATCGGTACCTGCTGGAAGCAGGGTTACGGCTGCAACGCCAAGTGTGTCTGCGAGACTCCCACTACCACCGCCACTGTCGCCCCTACTGCCACCACTTCGACCGCCGGAACCTGCAAGGACTTTGTTCAGGTTGCCCTCTGTGCCCTTGCCGGTAAGAAGGCCGACGGCGCTTGCAAGTGCGTGACTGGAACCGACAACACCCACCCTGGAGGCTCAAGCTGGCAGTCTTGCGGAGACTCGTCCAAGATCGGAAACTGCTGGAAGCAGGGCTACGGCTGCAACGCCAAGTGTGTCTGCGAGACTCCTACTACCACCGCCACTGTCGCCCCTACTGCCACGACGACGACCCCCGGTACTTGCCTGGACTTTTTCAAGGTCGCCACCTGCGCCCTCGCCGGCAAGAAGGCCGATGGTGCGTGCAACTGCGTGTCAGGTACCCCCAGCACCCCTGGCGGTWCCRRCTGGCAGTCTTGCGGMGACTCKTCSAARATCGGWAMYTGCTGGAAGMAGGGTTACGGCTGCAACGCYAAGTGYGTSTGCGAGACTCCYACTACYACSGCCACTGTCGCCCCTACTTCGACTGCCTCCGCTGGCTGCACCAACTACTACCAGATCGCTTTCTGCGCCTTGGCTGGCATGAAGACCGACAAGAACTGCATGTGCACTTTGGGCACACCCATCACCCCGGGTGGATCTGGATGGCAATCATGCGGTGACTCCAACAAGATCGGAAACTGCTGGAAGCAGGGTGTCGGATGCAACGCCAAGTGTGTGTGCGAGACTCCCGCCACCACCACCACCTCGACTGTCGCCCCTACTGCCACTACTACGGCCGCTGGTACCTGCAAGGACTTTATCCAGGTCGCCCTCTGCGCTCTTTCGGGCAAGAAGGCCGATGGCAACTGCAAGTGCGTCTCCGGTACCGACAACACCCACCCTGGTGGCTCCGGATGGCAAAGCTGTGGCGACTCGACCAAGATCGGTACTTGTTGGAAGCAGGGCAGGGGTTGCAACGCTAAGTGTGTGTGCGAGACTCCGACCACCACCACCTCGACCGCGGCGCCTACCACCACCACCAYCRMSACCCCCGGTACTTGTTTGGACTTTGTCAAGGTCGCCGTTTGCGCTCTTGCCGGCAAGAAGACGGACGGTAGCTGCAACTGTGTTTCTGGCACTCCTTCTACCCCCGGAGGCTCGGGCTGGCAGTCTTGCGGTGACTCTTCAAAGATCGGAAACTGCTGGAAGCAGGGTCACGGCTGCAACGCCAAGTGCGTTTGCGAGACCACCACCTCGTCTACTACGACCACTACCTCGACCAAGCCCTCAACCACTACTGCGACTGTCGCTCCTACCGCCACTGGCACCTGCTTGGACTTTGTCAAGGTCGCCATTTGCGCTCTTGGCGGCAGGAAGACTGACGGCAACTGCAACTGTGTTTCCGGCACTCCTTCTACCCCCGGAGGCTCGGGCTGGCAGTCTTGCGGTGACTCTTCAAAGATCGGAAACTGCTGGAAGCAGGGTCGCGGCTGCAACGCCAAGTGTGTTTGCGAGACCACCACCTCGTCTACTACGACCACTACCTCGACAAAACCCTCGACTACCACCTCCACTGTCGCCCCTACCACCACCCCCACCGGCGTTTGCCGCGACTGGCTTGCCGTCGCCCACTGCGCCATCAAGAAGCAGAAGACCGATGGCAACTGCAAATGCATCACCGGCACCCCCTCTGTTCCTGGTGGAAACACTGACTGTTCCGACCCCAACAAGATGGCCAACTGCTGGAAGGTCGGATACGGCTGCAACGCCAAGTGTATCTGCCAGCCCATCACCTCGTCCAGCTCGTCGGCACCTCCCTCGTCTACCTCGACTGCGTCGCCTACTCCTACCGAGGTCGGCCAGTGCAAGGACTCGACTAAGATCTCGTTCTGTGCGCTTCGCAACCTCGGTGTCAACTCGGACTGCTCGTGCAACAACTGCAACTCGAACGCTCAGTGGGACTGTGTTAAGAAGGGCGGAACCCTCGACGGCAACTGCAACTGTCTCCTCCCCTCGGGTGCCCGCCGCCGCCGTGACGCCACCTTTGTCAACAACCTCTGCCCTACTGGCCAGTCGGCTTGCCGTGTCGAGTCCTCTGCCCTGGGCTGGGACGGCCAGTTCGAGTGTGTCGACACCACGCGCAACATTGAGTCGTGCGGCGGCTGTGTTGCCGAGGGCAAGGGCCAGGACTGCACTGCCATTGAGGGCATCGCCGACGTCGCCTGTATCGCCGCCAAGTGCGTTGTCTCTTCGTGCCGTCGCGGCTGGGTCGCTGCCGACGGTGTCTGCAAGCCCGACACCAACGCTGCCAAGTTCCAGAAGCTGTTCGGCGGCGCAGAGGACTTCTGGCAGCACTAGGCCCCCAGCCGGCCCACCTAGCTTGAACCACCCCGGCTGGGCCGAGCATACGGTGCTTTTGTGGGGCTGGCTCCATACATCGTGTGTGCGTTTCTGGTGCTTCAAGCATGGCCAGTGGCAGCGAGTAGAGGCCGGCCGGGCCAGTCCCGACCGGAGCCTGGATAGCAGTGTGGCACACACACGGACATTACTAGACCAAGTGCCTCGCTCAACCAGGTGGCTGCGCCCCTCTTCCGCCAAAACTGTGCCCTTTACCCTATAATTTTGCGGCTCTGTGCGAGCTTTGACGACATGTTACACTTTTAGACACTCTTTACCTATTTGGTGCTTGGTGCAGTGGCAGGCGGGGCCGAGGGTGATGTACCCCAATGTGGCGGACGGCTGATGAGAGCCCCCGGTGGAATCAGTTCCAGACCCTGCGGGTACAGGCGGTGGAGTGAGTAGCTGTTGGGTCGCATCTGGAACGTTGCAACATTCACCTGCCAACAGACGTCCTCTTCTTGCTGATTGGCCTTTGGGCAACTGAGGGCTGTCAAGGGCGATGCTGCAGGGCATACACAAGTGCTGCTACTTGGTCTATCTACTCGCTCTTCTTCTCCCTCTTCTTGAACTGCTTGAACTCTGCCTTTTCGCACAAGAATCTGCTGTCAGTTCCCAGCCAGACTTCTTAAACTCACATGACGCCAAGGACGGCGAGCCCGCACACTCCGCCGACTCCGACGAGCGCAGCCTTGCCCTTGAGAGCGTCCGGGTCGACGCGAGACGCTACAAGCCAGACGGGCGCAGCGGCCACTGCTGTGGCGAGCAAGACGGGTCCCTTGGGTACGAGCTGGGCGAGGCGGAACTGCGCTCCGACCTCGCTCGCCACCATTCCAGCGTGCCAGAGGGCAAACGCGACACGAACGAGCATGGCGGCGCAGCTCGCAAAGATGAGCGCCTGCTCTGTCGTAATGCTCGCGGAGACAGCAGGACGGGTGAGGCCGAATAGCGCCGCGGCGAACGTCGCCGACGAAACGAACATGATGCGAGCTTGCAGCGCCACGCGGCCTGGGTTGGCGGTCGCAGCGACGAAAGCTTCGGAGATGCCGTTGAACGAGAGCATGGGAAGGTAGGCTGTGAGGTACGTCGTGAGCGTCCGTGCGGCCGAGGTCTCGGCCGTGTACCTCCGAGGCAGCAGAAGGGGAAGAACGGCTGGGAGCAGCGGGGGGAGGAATGCGGGGAACAACAGGGCAAGGTGCGAGGAGAGACGGAGGGCCAGAGTGAGGAGAGGGAGTGCGTCGGCGGCGGAGGACGCGGACCAGAGGAGCAGGAGAGTCTCTTCCAGTGGCTGAAAAACGATACGCGCGACGAGAGAACCTGGGAGGTTAGAGATGGCGATTCAGGTTTTCGGACGCAGCGGCTCACCGTAGTTGATCGCGACGGCGTACCCGCCCTGATCGCCCAGCGGCGAGATGTATCCTACAGCCAAGCGGTCCGCCTCAGTAAGGACGTGCTTGACGACGCTCTGGCGCGTGTTGGCCCACGCGAGCTGGCGGGTCGGCGCGCCGTCCTTCTTGTCCTCCTTCTCCCCCTTCGGCCAAAGCAGATCACCGACAACACTCGGCCCTCCAAACGCGGCAATATACGTGCGGGCAAGCCAGAGCGAGCCGGAAAGGTATCCGACTGCAAACCCAAGAAGTGCAGCGTCGGGCCGCACAACGAGGCAGGCAAAGCTGACGAGAGCGCGCGCGATTGCCATGCCGCCCTCGGCCTGGACGCGGACCTTGAGGCGCGGCGGGTCTGAGCGGAGGGCGCGCACGTAGAGCGGCTCGATGGAGAGTTCGGCCAGCGCACCGAGCACGTATGTTGCGAGCGCGGCGTGAAAGTGCGGCTGGGACGTCGTGGTAGCTGGAGCGGTAGAGAGGTAGAGCGTCACGGCGCAAGCAGCGACGGCGAGGCCGAGACGGAGCGGCGTGGCTGCGAGCGAGGCGTCGAACAGCGTGGTGTGATTCCGGCCATCTTGCCGCCGCAAGAGGGCGTTCCGGATTCCCTCGCGCGAGAGGAAGAGGACGGTCGCGGCAACGAGGTCAAACTGGATCGCGGCAGTGCCGAACACGCTCGGGGGCGCGAGGCGGACGAGGCCCTGGTTCAGCGCGAATGTCAGCAGGCGCGACAGCAGCTGGAGAAGCACCAGCGTGCGTCCCGTGGCAAGAGCAGACGAAAGCCCGGAATCAGCGGCGGGCGGGGAGGATATCGGGTCTGTAGTTGGTGGGGACATAACGAGTGAATGGTGAAGAGCGCGGACGAGATGGAGATGCGTGTTTCGTTTGTTGATGACGCTGCGGTGGAGGGCGGTGGAGGTCCATGACACCTGTAGAACCCCCCAAGACCAGCCACACGGCAGCTTCCCAGCAACCATCTCAGTGCTCAGCAACCGCTATCAACCCGTATTGTGCAATGATACATGCAATGTTATTCTATGCAAGTCATGTCATCTATTTATCCCATCAGGTCATCAAGATCCAAGAGGTTGACGGCCTTCTTCTTAGAACCGCCAGGGGGAGGGGGCAGGAAGCTGGTGGAGGAAGCGGAGATGGGAGGCGGGGGTGCGATTGTGGGTGCTATGGGGCTGTTGGGCGACGGCCAACGGCCCGGCGACGCATTGGCATTCGTGACGAGTGTGAGTACCGCCGTGTGATCGACGCTGCCCGGCTTGATGGCCGCCTTGCGCTGAGCCGGGGTAGGCGAGGCCGCTGCGGGCGGGCCAGCGATACGGCCAGCGCCAGTGGCGCGGTGCGGCGCGGCGTACGGCGATTTGCTGGGCGGGGTCGGCGCGGGAGACCCAAGGGCGTTTTGGTTCCATGCACGCGGGGCGCTCCACGGTGTCTTGGTCGGCAGCGGCGGCGCGGGCGAGTCAACCGAGGCAAAGTCACCAAAGTCGCCAAAGTCGTCAAAGCCTGAAGCGCTAGTGTTGGCGGCCGGTGCAGTGGAAAAGTCGGCAAAGTCGTCAAAGTCTCCAAAGTCGTCGTTCACAGGGGCAGCGGGGGAGGCGGCAGGGCGCATCGGTGTGCGGGGCCCAGAAAGCAGTGGCGCGTTCATCGCGGGCGACGAGACACTGGCAGCAGGCGAGGCGATCATGGGGGATGCGAGAAGGCCAGACGGCAGGCCGCTGGGGCGCATGAGCGGTGTGGTCGTCTGACCGCTGGCAAAGCTGGCAAACGAGGTGTCAGCGGCGGCGGGAGACGCAGGTGCAGGCATGAGCGGGGCCGCGGAGATTGGAGGCGAGAGCATCGGTGCAGCAGACGTGGGAGCAGAGGTCGTAGGGGAGAAAGCCGTGGCGATGGATCCTGGACCCTTGGGGACCATGGGTGCGCTAGGCGATAACGCACTCATAGGTGAGTTCTGAGGCTGGTTGGACGCCTGCCAAGTCGCGGTCGGCGCCATGGGCACAAAGGCGAGCGACGGCGGGGAGGTGGTGCGGGTCTGGGTCGGCGGAGAGGCAATACGCGGGGCGGGAAGGAGGGGCGGGGCGATTGCATGCGACGAGGCCGAAGGAGGAGAAGGGAGCATGGCGGCCATGCCGCCCATGTTCAGCGGCGACGGCACGGAGCTGACTGGAGAGCGTGTTCTAGCGGGAGCCGCAGACGCGGGTGCAGGCAGGATAGGCGGGGTGGCCGTGCGGCCCGGTGGAGGTGAGAGAATAGGGGGCGTGGAAATGCGTGCTGGGGCAGCGGGAGGCGGTGCAATGGTGGGAGGTGTTGCACGAGCCGATCCGGACGACGGTGCGAGCAGGTCGTCCCAGCCCATGATGGACGACGTACGGCTCTGCGTCGGCGGTGCTGCTGCCGACGGGGGGGCGTCAAAGTCGAGACCAGAGAGAAGGTCCATCGCACTCTGCTGTGGCGCTTTGGGAGTGGACATGCGCGCAACGAAGCCGGAGCCACTGGAAGTGCGGTTCGGTACTGGCACCCGGAAGGTTCCACGCGCAGGAGGGCCGAGGGGCGATGGCAGCTTTGACGTGCTGTTCTGCAGGACAGTTTCAACAGTCGGCGCGGACGGCCCACCGAATCCGAGCAGGTCGGCGGTTCCGTGTGAGAGCGCTGTCGGCATCGAGGGTACTTCAGCGAGGAAGGCAAAGTCGTCGTTTGAGAGTTCAATGTCTTCGTCCGTGGCGACACTCTGTAGTTGAGGATGCTCTGAAATAGAGGGTGTCGTCGAGCGACGGCCCCAACGACCAAAGAAGCGCGACACGCCAGTCGGGGCCGGTGCATCCTCTGCAATCGAATGACGCGGTGCGACATGGCCCGTATCCTCGAACAAGGGAGCAGGCGGTGCAGTGGCGGCAGGGGAGGTCCCTGCGGGCGACACAGGGCGCGACTGCTGCTGGGGCTGGATGAAGGATGCGGGGCGTGAGATGGATCCGCGCGCGCTGCCCGCCGGGCCGGAGATGGACGTGCGCGGGGCGGTAGCTCCCATCGCAGCTGCCAGTTCCTGGGCATCGGGGAGTGGACTGGACGGCGTGGTTGTCGTCGGCGTCTTGACCTCGAGCATACCGCCGCCAGACGTGACAAGCGGCTTCGGCGTGGGAGCTTTCTTCCAGAAGCTCCAGCGGCTGGGGGCCGAATCCTCCGCAGAAGCAACCTGAGCAGTCTCCGCGTCGGGTTCGCCAAGGCGCGAGCGACCGCCCCACGTGCTTTCGAGTCCAGGGCCAAAGGACAGTCCCTCGAGACGTCGCGTACGGATGGGCATGTGGAGCAGCGACGTGGACGGGTTCGGGTTGGCACGAGTCAGTGCAGAAGTATATTTCTGGTGCGTCTCGAGAGTGTGCAGCGGCGGAATGCGCGTGTCGGGGAGGGTGGTGAGCGAGCGGAGCGTCTCGTTTCTGGGGTCAGCGGGGACAATGGGCCAGGACGTACACGCTCTCCTCGAGCACCTTGACGCCGTTGGCAAGCTTCTGCTCCTCGGCGTCATCCATCGTCTCGATCTGGTCCTTTTCGGCAATGACAGAGGCGGCAACGCTGTCCCACTCGCGCTTGAGCTTCTCAATCTTCTCAAACGGTGTGCGCTGCTCCTTGAGCTGGTCTGAGCGCTGGGCGGCGGCCCACTGCTGCTCCTGGGCAGTAGGCTCGGCAGGCGGGGTGGACGTGCGAACGCCACCCCACGAGTCGTAGCCCTCGGCCGCGCCGCCGTAAGAGTCTGTCGACTTGTTCCAGTCGTCGTCTTTTTTCCAATCTGACGTGCCGCCGCCACCTCCCCACGCGTCCCCGTCATTGAACCCGCCAAAGCTAGAGTCAAAGGAGGGCGTACGGCGCATGGAAGTGTCGCGGTGGCTAATGCCCAACGACGCCGACGAGATGTCGCCCGCCGCGTCGGTGTCGTCAAACGATGAAAATCCTGCCGCAGGCGGGATGGGGGACGGGGCGGCGACGGCAAAGTCGGGCAAGTCAGGAACAGCACCAAACTTGAGCGGGGAGCTGGGACGCGAGGTAGACGAGCGGCGCTCAAACGAGAGGGAGCGTGTGAGGTCGCGCGACAGCCGTGCCTCGAGACTCTTGCGCGGGGACGAGCTACGCGAGGGTGCGTCCTGCTCCCGAATCGAGTGTGTCGAGTGGACGGAACGCGACGGAGAGGGGGACCTGTAGGTGTCGTCCTTGGGCTCTGCAGTGACAGCCGTAGTCTTCTGCGGGGTAGGGGCGCCCCACACATCGCCAAATGCCGGGGGGGACGGGGATCGGACAGGAGTGGGAGGACGCGCCGCCTGTTTGACTTCAGGCGACGACGACGATCCCCACGCGTCACCCCATGACGGCATCGCGGAGGGCATGGCGGACATGCTGCCGAGGCCGCCGATCTTGGGTCCAACGGACGCCGCGAGGGACGAGGCAGTGTTGGCCGCAGACGAGAGGGCGGAGACGTTGGAGTTGAAGGAGGTTATGCCAGAGTTGAGATTCGACGCGAGACCAGAGGTGTATGCGTTCGCCGAGGCGGTGGCTGACGTTGTCGCTGCAGTCGCGCGAGCGGTGATAGCCGCGCTGGCTTGGGATGTGATGTGTGTCGCTGCGGCCTGCGAGGCATAGTTGGTGATCGCGGAGGGCATGCCGGGTGAGGCCTGGGCGGCCTGAGAGGCAATGTGGCCGGCAAGTGCGGTGGTCGCTGCCCCTTGGACCTTTGACTGGAAAGAGGAGAGGGAAGAGGTGATGGAGGTGGGGACGGAGAAGGTGGGTGCCTCGACGGTGGAGACCTTTGGTGGGGACGAGGTGCTGAAGCCCGAGCCAAAGCCGGCGGGCATTTCGGGCATGCTGGGCATGGACGGCATCTTCATGCTGGAGACGTCCGGCATTGACATCTTGGATCCGACGGACGAGATACCGCGGGAAGCCGCTGCCATGCTCGAGGAGAAACCCGTGCTGACGCCGTCCATGTCTGGGACCGAGACCTTGGAAGCTGCCGAGGAGAAACCGGCGCCCACGTCCTGCATCGACGGGAGCTTGGAGCTCATGTTCGCAAAGCCCGCGGTCATGCCGTCCATCGCTGGAGCGGCCTTGGCAGACATGGACGCAAAGCCGGTACTCACGTCTTCAGACGTCGGCATGGACACCTTGGACGCCGCAGTGGAGATACCCGACGCAGCGCTCTGGAACCCGCTCGACACGCTGTCCATTGTCGGCATCGACATGCCCGACATGCGGCTCTTTGCACTGCCCATGAACGCGCTCATGCCGGCGGACGCGCTCGCGGATGCGCTGGCGGCCGCGGGCCCAAAGCGCTCGCGCGCCGCGCCAAAGCCTTCCTTTGCAGACGCAAGAGCGGAAGCGCCGGCGGCCTGCCCACTGGACACGGCTGCGGCGGCCTTGGTCTTGGCTGGCGCCCACGGGTCGGCGACGTCGAGGTCTTCCGGCGGAGGCGACATGGACATGGACATGCGGGACATGGGGTCCTTCTTTCCAGAAGATCCCCATGGTGTCGCCCAGGGGTCGTCCATTGTGGGTTGTCGGGTCGCGCGAGGTGGTGGTGTTGCTGGGGAGAGTGATCCTGGTGGAGATGAGGAGGTGTGTTGGAGGTCAAGTCTAGGGAGGGTGTGTATGGGTGTTGTTGTGGTCGTTTCGTTTCGTCGTCGTGTTCGCCGGCACCGCTGACGCGCACGGTATGATTGAGGCTTGTTTTGGTACGTCGCCGGCGATGCTGGACGCTTGTTTGTTGGTGGAGAGCAGGGAGAGCACAACGACGGCGACATGGACGGGCACAGCGAGGACGCACTCGAGACAGCGTCACCGACAGCCAGGCCAGCCGCGCAGGGGGCGGGTGCGCGGGGCGGAATCTGAGTTGCACGCGAGAACCATGCGACTCGGCGGGGTCTCCTCGAGCCGGTCTTGCCACTGAATCAATGTCCACCGACGTCGTCGCTATCGCCAGTTTCCCAATCTCGCCATCAACCTCTCTCTCACATTCGATACACCCTACGCTCGCGACATCTCCAGCTCGTTGTCGTGACCTCAGGACCTCGTAGCGACTATCGAAACTACGGAACATTGCGCTCGAGCGCCGCGGCACCCCAACACACACCAGCACCGACAACAGCATCATGGCGCCGCCATTCCGCCTCGGCCTCAACCCGCACCACCAGCGCAGCCGGAGCGGCTCGGCAGGTACGCTGCACCTGGCCCGCAGCGGCGGACGGAGCAGCGCCAGCAACGCGAGCAACGCGAGCCAGTCCGGGCTGTCCGACGACGAGGACGGGTGGCGCCCGCCGATCCCGCCCTCGGCGCGCAAGCCCAGTCTGAGCTTTACGCCCATTGTGCGCGCCCCGCCGCCGCCGCCTGCAACCGGTGCTGCGTCCTCGTCGTCGGCCTCCGCCCCCCTCCCCGCCTCCACCTCCGCCGCCGCCGCCGCTGCCGCCGGGCCATCTGTGCGGCCGGGACCCGCGCGCGCCGACAGCCAGCAGGACGCGAGCCCGACGCTCGTCGACGCCGACAGCGAACACGAGCACGAGCCCGACCACAGCGGCGTCTTCCCGCCCCCGCTGTCGCCCGCGGACCCGGACCGCCTGCAGCCGGCGTACCACGCGTACGCGCGCAGCGAGCGCTCGTCGACCGACTCGCGCGCCGGCG
>PQXP01001048.1:0-14134 GCA_002973495.1 Apiotrichum akiyoshidainum
ATGCGCCGCCGCCGCCCGAGGCAACTGGAAAGGCCATGTGCGAGAAGTGGTCGTCGCTGTCGAGCGTCTGGTCCGCAAGGCCGCACGAGGGGAAGATGACCATGGTGTGGATCATGTCGCAGCCGTCGGGGAACGTGGTCGCGTTAGGAAGGAAAGGCGACGCGTTTCGCCCTTGCGGCACACAGCCAAAGCCAAACTTGACGGCGTGCATCTGCTGCGTGTACGGGTCGCGGCTCATGGCCGTGCCGGAAATCATGCGCAGGCCCGGCGGGAACGGCTGCACGTTCTTGCCCTGGATGTTGTAGTACGCCCGTCCGCCGTTGTTGTACAACGCCTCGTATTTGCCCTCGTCGTTGATAAAGAAGAGTGTCGGTGCCCAGTAGTTGGACTTGTCGGCCTGCACGCTCACAGTGGTGCAGTTGGACTTTAGCTGCTCGTCGGGCGAGTTGAGTTCGCTTCGGAAGTTGTTGGCGCCGAAAATAGTGTGCGAGTGCCCAGAGACGTTACCCGGCGCGATAATCGGGTCCATGCGTGCTGTGAGGAGTGGAAAGACGTGGACAAAGAACTGGTGGTCACCCACCGCTGTAGCGAGCGGGAGGGCCGCAAGCGCTGCAAGAGTGGCAAGGAGGGGAGTAGACATGGCGGTTGTTGCGAGAGAGATGTTGTATATCGTCTCCGATACTTATATCTCTCACACAGACCATCAGACAACCTGATAATGTTCTCATGCTCTGCGCTCTGGTCGACTTCCAGATGAGTACTAGCTCCGAACCCAGACCTCCAACGTCTGAGCCCCTCCTGCCAAGGGTTGCAGGAGGGGCTCAGACGTCGGAGTCCGAGGCCTGGAACACGTTCCGAATCATGGACGAATGTCCGGCTGTGAGAGTACATCTCCAAAACACTCCCCGGCAACTCCACCGCTCGTTGTATATCATGTGCCTCTATGCGATATACTAGAGCAGCGTTTCAGTATCGACCGCACGGCCTCGGTCAGACAAGTATGCAACCTGCTGTACAATATTCCGGCCAGTGGCACTGCCTCCTCGCCAACTTTATCCGACAAGACCACTGGATATCAACGGGGATGTCGAGCGGGAGCCACAGACTGACCATAAGGCTCAGGCCAGTGCTGCGACATCTGATGCCGAGTTCCCAGTGCTGTAAACATCTCAATCGATTAGGTCATAGGTCATCCGTCAAGGGGTCACTGGTAAGGCGTTGATGTCTTGGGTGCAGGCGTGGAGGTGCCATCCGATCACACTTCCGTCACTTGCCCCACACACGACCGAACATCAATGTGTACCTCCAAAGTGGCAACAAACAACTCTCTGACACGGGTCCACTGACGACGGCAGTCATGACGGTCTCGGACGACTTTTTTCCGGTGCGAACGCAGAATGCTCTCTGGCCAACGTCAGCCACTCCACCAAGGACAATGGATGCACTCGGCCCTGTCATCCGACCCCTTTCATGTTGCAGAAAACATCCGAAATGTTCCAACTCCAGGAGGCAAACTGCAAGCTGAGGGACTGTCGCGACTACCTTCAGATGTCAACCGGGTGATCGGGTCGCTGCCGTCGGAAATGCTCACATCAAACTATTTCTGTCGCTGGCACGGGTTCAATGTTGCTGTGTACATTGTCGGACAGCCGAGGAAGAGGCCAGCAGGCCTCTCCCACAGTAACAAGCAAACTGCTGAGATCTGAGGTATGTATCAGGAGATCTGGAGATCAAGAGGACGTTACCTGGTGACGCGTTTGAGAATGTTCATCTCCTATGGCCGGAATCCGCTGTGCAAGAGCTGCGACCTTGGGTTACTTATGAGGGTTGTAACATCGCTCTGCCATGTTGCCTGCAGTGGCACTGAGGCAACGAGTATGCCGCTGCATCAATGGGCAGAGTAAGTCAATTTCCCCTCAAGTCGAGGTAGGTTTGAACTACGCGTCTCACCGAGAAGGTGCTGAACCTAACTACAGCCGCTCATCACAATCTAAAACGGGGTGCAGAGCCACGGCCCCCCTCTCTTAGTAGACATTGGGGCCACGGTTCGGGATCTCGAGCAAAGACGAGAACAGTCACGGCGGGTCCCCCCATTTCTAGATGTGGGCCATTCAAATCATGACCCAGTAACTGCCTTGGCCCGATTGGGGTTGCTAGGTTCAACTAGTTGTTCTCGGGATTCTTCCTGGGGAGCCATTCTGCGGGGATGAGCAGAGAGGATCTCGTCTGAACAATGCAAGCTAGTGGCCACTGTTTCCAACCGGGAGGACGAGGCAGCGAGAGGCAGAGCGACACGGCGCGTTTAACGGACTTTCGCGCCAGCGGAGCGCTTCGGGCGGCTCCACTATTCGGCCCCGGAACTGGGTAAAGCAGCATTCCTATTCCCATTCCAACAGAGCGTTTATCTAAGCTTTGCACCAGGGGAGAATGGGCAGGAACCAGACTTACTGCAGTCGTGCGTGCCTGCCTCTTTCGTTGTTTTCGCTGTTGCTCTTCTATTTCAATGCTCCATCATACTAGCGGAGACGACGACCGACCCAGGAGAGAGCGGATGCCGAGACCGAAACAATGCAACCATGCAAATAGCCGCTCTTGTGGAGTACTCTTGATCGTGCAAGCATTTGCATCTTTCCTTCGGTCACTCGGGTCAGTGAGGCGGATAGGGCACCAGACTACGGCAGATGGCCGCCACCAGCCGCGTTTGGTCCCTCTTTGCCATTCCCCAGATATCCACCACCCTTCCACTGTCTTGCATTTTATTCATCTCTCTATCTCTGTCTAACCCTCCAGAACAGCCAGCGCCTCCACCGCCATCAACATGGCAGCCTCCCATTCCAGGGTCGCGACCCTCGGTGAGCCCAGCCCATCGTGCCCAACTTTTTGCTTTGTTGACACTCACAGAGGCATTCATCATCGACACCTTTACTCGCGTCGAGAATGGCAAAGAGGTTCCTGTCAACAAGCCCGACCAGGTATGTCTCCTCTTCACGAACCAGCACGCTCACGCTAGCTCGGCGGCGCGGGGACTTACTGTAGGCTAAGCCTAAATTTCACCGCTCACACAAAGGTATTATTGGCGCACGCATCTTCCTCCCCCCGGAACATCTCGCGATGATCGTCGACTACACCCCTGGCACGCTCCCCGAATCGATGCGCGCTAGCCTCAACTCGTTCGGCGATGACATGTGGGCCTTCCGCCTCCGCAAAGACGGCAACGGCACAACCCGTGCCGTCAACCGCTACACCGGCGAGCGTCGCATGTGAGTGACCGCCATGCCGGAATCCCGTCAGGTCCGGAGAGCTGCTCGTTGTCACTGTCGCCTGTTTGTTCGTCCTACTAACAGCTGATAACAGATTCGAGTACCTCACTCCGCCTCGCCTGCTCTCCCCGAACGACTTCCTTGACACGCGCTACGCGGACAAACTCCCGGATTGGGTCCACCTTGTCTCCTTCCCCGAGCGTGCCCTGGAGTGTTTGGCCGAGTTCGACGCCCTTCGCGCCGCGCGCAAGTGGAGCCCAGGCATTCTCTGGGAGCCGGAGCCTGTACGTCCGTCTGCTCCACGGCAGTCGTGGACCAACTGACACCAGCCCTGTTGCGTGCCCGAGAATCTCGACATCATTGCGCAGATTGCGCGCCAGGTGGACGTGATCAGGTGAGTCTCAGTCTGGTCCTGGTCGGCGGCCATGGCTTCCCAGCAACCAGTCTACCTCCATGGAAGCGCAACGCTCACCCACACCAGCCCCAACCACACTGAAGCAATGGGCCTCTTTCGCCTTTCCTCGCCCTCCGACTCGCAACTACAAACAACAGTCGAGTGGCTCGCGCGTCGTATGGTCGCGATGCGCCCACGCCTGGGTGCCGTCATCCGCGCCGGCGCTCTGGGGTGCTGCTACGTGTTGACCGCCGAGCTGCCCCCGGGGAGCATGCCCGACCCGCGCAGCGCCGTACCGCCCTGCGTACCCGTCCACTGGATCCCCCCGTACTGGCACCCGAGCGAGCCGGGCTACGGGGGCGCAGTCGTCGACCCCACCGGCGCCGGAAATGCGTTCATGGGCGGCCTCATGGCTGCCCTCCACGAGGGGCGCACTTTTGAGGAGGGTGGGTACCATTGCTAGTTGTTTGTCCGGACAAGAGGGGCTGACGAACAGCGTGCATCTGGGCCAATGTCGCCGCGTCGTTCATTATCGAGCAGGACGGCCTTCCGCGGCTCGCAGTGATCAGCAATGCCGAAGTGTGGAACGGAGACTTTCCCTGCGACCGCGTCGCCGCGTTACAGAAACGGATCGCCATCACATCGTCAACGTCCGGCGGCGTCGAGCGCGACGCTGGCGCGGGCGTCCGCCTGAATCCCGACCGCACGCCGCCTGTGAGCCGCGGCGGCAGGTAGACCCGCAACGCAACGCGATGGGAGACCCACGACGCGCTACAAACTGTCATCATAGGAGCACGAGTAGCAGAAGGTATAAAGAAGTTCACAGCGCGAGAAAGCGAGAGCAACGGTCACGGTTTCGTATGTGTGTATGCATCAACATGTCATCTATTTACTATTCTAGTCGCAGCGGTTAGCATCGTGTAAGTACGTGAGAACAGTCAGCATCTCGATCGCGCGGAGTCGCAGTTATTGTCGGCGGGTGTTGCCAAGTGGCAGTCGGTCGATGTCGGTGTCGCATCCATACAGAATGTCTTGTGCCTTTTCGGCAAAACCTCGGTCACTCGGTCACGATCACTCGGTCACAAGGCCCGCAGTGGGAGATGTGTCGTTGACTTGCTTGGCTTTGCTTGACCGGACTTGCAGCGCACTCCTGATCTGTGCCTGTCGGGGTTTCCTGCAGTTCCTCCAGTCTCTTGTCAAGCTAGGCATCAGCATACATTTATCGAGGACAGCGGCGCGCGCGACTTTACGCGCAGCCAGCAAATCCCAATGTCATGGTAGGTTTGGTTCTTTCTGTTTCTGTTTCTGTTTCTGTTCCTGTCTCCTCGTTCTCGTTCTCCTTCGCTCGGGTCTGGGTCTACCAATGACGACGACATCAATCAACAAATCAATCAAACAGTTATGTGAGGTGTGTAGAGTTAAGGTGAGGGTGAGATGGAAGGTGAGGTGAGGCGCGGCGCGGTAAGGTGCGATGCGTAAGGTGGGTGAGGTGGGTGAGGTGAGGTGATGGTAAGGTGGGTTTGTTCGTTCGGCACGACGCGCACGGATGGCAGGCGAGGGTCGAGGTAAAGTAAAGGTTGTGGATTCCAAGGAGCGTTGCACTAGAGCTGCACTGGGTGTAGTGCGCTGGGTTTTGGTTTTTGACGCCAATCTCTCGATCCGCGACCTCGATGTCGAGCTTAGTACTGCTGGTAGCTGATGTCAGCGGACTTCCGCTTAGTACGCCTGAACATACCCCGAGTACTGGTCGCCGCCGCCGTACTGCTGCTGCTGGCCGTATCCGTTGTCGTGGCCGCCGCCGCCGTAGCCACCACCGCCGTAACCACCACCACCACCACCACCACCACCGCCGTAACCGCCTCCACCACCGCCGTAGCCGCGGTCGCCGCCGCCACGGTCATCATTCCGGCGGTTGCCACCCTGCCAGTTCTCGGGGATGCGCCATGGCGGGATGCGCTGCTCCTGCTGGGCGGCAGGGCGGGAGGCGTCGGCGCCGGCGCCGGTCTCGCCGAGCTCCGCCATGAGGGCGGAGAACTCGGAGTCGAACTGCGTGTTGTTGTTCTGCGCCAGGTTGGGGTCGCCGCGGCCACGGCAGTCGCGCGCCATGTGGCCCGCACCGCCACAGAGGCGACAGATGACGTTGGCAGAGTAGGTGCGCTGCTGGGGGCACTCCCATCGCCTGTGGCCCTTCTCACCACAGTTTTGGCAGAGCTGGTTCTCGTCGTCGCGGAGGGTACCGTTGAGCGAAGCAAGCTCACGGAGCTGGTTACGCTTGTGGTCGTTCTGGCCCTCGGGGGTCGAGGCGGCGGTCTCGATGACGCGGTTGATGAGGGCGACACAGTTCTTGACCTTGATCTCGTCGTCGGCGGTCACGACACAGTGCAACTCGTCGTCCTCGTCGTTTGAGAACTGGTCGGGGCGACCCTTGCCGTCCTTGACACTGCCCTTTCCGCGGATCGAGATCTTGGCGCCAGTCTCGCGCTCCATGCGCTTGAGCGAGTTGCCACGGGGGCCAACAAGGAGACCGAAAAAGTTGATCTCGGGGAACTCGTTCACGGGAATGTACACCTTGTCCATCGGGCGGCCGTTGCGGCGCTGCATCATCTCGGCGGGCGGGCGGAAGTTGGGGTCGCTCTTCATGGCGCGGTCAACAAGAGTCTTGCGCTCCTCCTCGAGCTTCTCGCGGTAACGGATCTCGCGGGTGTTGGTGCGGCGGCCGTACGCGTCGAACTTGGGTGGCGGAGAGGGCGAGCGCTGTCCATCGGGGGGAACGACGTCGCCGGTACGCAACTTGCGGCCGATTTCCTCGAGACGGACGTGGATCGCATAGCTGTCGAGCTCAGAGGTCGAGACCTTGCCCATAATGTTGACGGGCAGGCCGGAAACGTCAACACGCTCGTTGGCGTCACCCCAACGAGACCTCCTCTTACGGGGACCGTCTAAAGTGTCAGCATGGCAGAGGAAAGCGCCGAAGGGCAGTTTGCCACTCGCGGCATGTTTGCTTCTCATAAACTCACCATCGCCTGGACCAGGGTCGCGCCCGCGTGTGCGGTCGTCGTCCCACCTGCTGCGGCCCCCGCGGTCATCACGGCGGTCGTCGCGGCGGTCACCGCGCCTGTCGTCGCGTCCACGGTCGTAGCGGTCGTCGCGGCGGTCGTCACGGCGGTCCCCGCGGTCGTAGCGATCCCGGTCATCACGGCGGTCATGGCTCCGGTCGTCACCACCACGCCTGTCATCKMGGTAATCGCGGTCACCGCCGCCGCCGTGCCTGTCATCACTGTGTCCGGCGCGGTCCTTGTCACGGTCCACACGGCCGTTGAAGAACTGGATGTCGGACGGCGGCTTGCCGTATGCGGGAGCACCGCCGGGGGCAGGGGCAGCGGGGGCGTCCTCGGGAGCACCGAAGCGGCGCTTGTTGGCTAGAGGCACCTGTGTGAAAGTCAGCGACTGAATGCTGGGGAGAGGCGATTGTTGATTACTCACATCGTTTGTGCCGGTCAGGTTGCGGGTCGCAGGGCGCCACATGATATTGTCGCGTTTGGGATTGGTGTAGCGGTTTCCTCGTTCAGTTTTCTGTGTATTGCAAGGGTGTCGAGGGATGGGGGGTGGGGGGATGGATGTGTCGGGGTGGGTTGTGGTGTTGTGGATGGAGGAGATTGTGATGGCGGCGACGAGCACTGCCTGGTCGAGATGAGAGAAGTGGGTGAACGCGAGAACGGGGGGAAAGGAAGGGGAGCGCGGGAGTATTTTTTGGACCACCCACCCAGGAAATATTGAATTGATTCGATTTTATCCCATCGCGCGCCACTTCCGAGGCCCATCTTGGTGGCGACTGTTGTGACATCCATCTCTGTCATCATCATCAACCACCACCATCAACCACAATGCTCCGCCTCCCCGCTGGTACGTCCTCCGCGTACACCCTCACGCTGACACCCCAGAGACATCCGACAAGCTCGGCAAGGAGTCGTACCGCCGCCAGAAGGAGCTCGAGGCCGCCCGCAAGGACGGCAAGGCTGCGCCGGCGGTCGACGCTGACGGCAACGCGATCAACCCGCATATTCCTGGTATGTTCGCACCCTGCATCATTACAGTGACTAACCGCTAACCACACAGACTACATCTCCAAGGCGCCATGGTACGCCAACGTCGGCAGCGGGCCGTCGCTTGCGCATCAGAAGCAGAAACCCAAGGAGCGCAAGTCGGACATGAACGACTGGTACGACCGCGGCCTGACTGCTGGACCGGCTGCGAGCAAGTACCGCAAGGGCGCGTGCGAGAACTGCGGATCTATGACGCACAAGAAACGTGACTGCGTCGAGCGGCCACGGAAGCGCGGCGCAAAGTTCACGAACAAGGACATTGCAGCGGACGAGGTGATCCAGAGCGTACCGCGCGACTTTGACGCCAAGCGTGACAGGTGGAACGGATACGACCCGGCATCGTACAAGTCGGTTGTGGAAGACTACGAGGCGACCGAGGCGGCGCGCCGCAAGTTCCGCGAGGAGGAGCTTGATAACCAGACTTCCTCTACCGACCCCGCTGCTCTCAAGAAGGTCGCAAAGGCCAAGCAGGCCGACGACGACGAGTTTGGATCAGACGACGACGAAGACGAGGACGAGGACAAGTACGCCGAGGCGGCCGACCAGGTTGGCCAGAGCTTTGACACAAAGTCGCGCATGACGGTCCGCAACCTGCGTATCCGTGAAGACACGGCAAAGTACCTCCTCAACCTCGACCCCGATTCGGCATACTACGACCCCAAGACGCGTTCGATGCGTGACGCGCCGGAGCAGGGCAAGAACCCCGAAGACATGAAGTTTGCCGGAGACAACTTTGCCCGTTACTCGGGCGAGGCGACCAACATGCAGCGCCTGCAGCTGTTCGCCTGGCAGTCGGCCCAGCGCGGCCACAACGTCAACGTCCACTCGAACCCCACGGCAGGAGAACTCCTGCACCGCGAGTTCAAGGAGAAGCGCGAGGTCCTCAAGGACTCGAGCAAGCAGTCCATCCTCGAAAAGTACGGTGGCGAGGAGCACCTCGAACGCATGCCCGAGGAGCTCATCGGCGGCCAGACCGAGCACTGTGAGTGGATCGGCATGATGAGTTTGGCTGACAACAGATGTCGAGTACTCGCGCACCGGCGAGATTGTCAAGGGTGCGCAGAAGGCCATCGCCCGGTCCAAGTACGCCGAGGACGTGTACGTCAACAACCACACGGCTGTCTGGGGTTCGTGGTACAGCCTCGACACGCAGCAGTGGGGCTACGCGTGTTGCCACTCGCCCAGTGAGTACCCTGTTACATCTTGTTTGAGCATTGCACTGACCGGCAGTCTCTGGATCGTACTGTACAGGCGAGGCCGGCAAGGCTGCCAACTCGGGCTCGAGCGCACAGGCGCTGCTCGCGATCGAGGAGCCCGAAGTGCCCAAGACGCTCGCCGAGATCCACCGTGAGAACCTCGCCAAGGCGGCCGCCGCGCCGCCCGAGAAGAAGTCCAAGGCGGCCAAGCGCGACGACGACGACGACGACCTCGACCTCGACCGCGCCAAGCTCCGCAAGGCGGTCGACGCCGAGAAGAAGCGCAAGAACATGACAGAGGAAGAGGCGTGGCAACATACCAAGAAGACCAAGGCGTCCGACCCCACGCAGGAGGAGATGGAGGCGTACCGCATCAGCCGGCAGGCGTTCGACGACCCCATGGCGAACTACCAGGACAAGGACGAGTAGGAGTAGGCGGGTGTCGGCACAATGTCGAGAGTGTGCTTCCCAATTTGCATGTTTGTATCATCATAGAGTATGTCATGGCCACTGCCTGCACTGTTACTTCTCCCGCTACCGTTACTTTGGTGGTTGTTGCACTTGTACATGTGTCGCTACAGTCTACTCTATGCGTCGCCCTCAATCTTCTCGCCCTGCATCATGATCGCGCGGTCCGGCGACATGCTCGGACTGCGGCTGACGTAGCGCGCGCGCGTGTCGCCCGCCTCGCCCTCGTCCTCCGAGCCGCTGCGCGACGGCGAGCGCGACACGAAGCGAGAGCGCGAGCTGGAGCTCGATGCGGGGCTGTGGCTGCGACCGCGGGAGACCGAGCGTGACGCCGACCGTGACCTGGACCGCGAGCGCGACCTTGCTCTGCTCTCCCTCATCGCGACATCTCCGTCCGCGTCCTCGTCCTCCTCTTCCACACGCGGGTCGTCTTCCAGTAGCGACTGGCGCGGTGCCATGCCTTCCACGTCCTCGAGCACCTTGCGCTGTGTGAGGCGCGGCAGGATAATGTCACACACGCGGTCCTGCACAAGGAGGTCGTCGACAAACTCGTCAAACGTCGTCAGACGGTAGCCTCCTGTGTGGTGTTAGCTAGTTTCGAGCAGCCGAGGAAAGCCGCAGCCACGCCGCGACAAGTACGCACCAACTTCCCGATACCGCAGCTTGCGGAAGTCCTTCATCAACGGCTCGAGGATCTGGTACACCTCCATCGAGCGGAACGTCAGGCGGATGTAGATGGCCGCGAGAGCGCGAAGGTATCTGTTGTTGGTGTCAGTGAACATGCACACACCAGCAACAGTGGCAGCGGGCAGTGAAGCACGAGATGCGTGTCACCAACATGTATCTCGTTCCACCGACACAGGAATGGACTCACTTGAACTCCTCGGCGAGCAGGTACTCGAAGAGAATCTCCTTCTCGGGCTGCAGCTGCAGGAGACGCAGGAGGAGGCACATGAACGGTGTCGGCGTCTGGCGCTCATACACGCCGCCGATGGCGTGCACGGCAATCGCCTTGTCGATAATAGACTCGGCTGGGCGTCAGCTTCCTGAAGACCACAACGAGCAACTGAGCAGCGTCGCAGCGCCATCCTCGAAAGGTAGTTCGCCCCGACTGCGCCAAGGCTGACAAGGATGACGCCCATGGGCTCGTCCTCGTCCGTGTTGCACTGCTACTGCCGCTATGAGCCCCACCATCGGCCACTCACCAGTGAGCGCAAAGCAGTGCTCCTTCCAGTACGTCGACTCGTAGATCCTTGCGCGGATGACCTTTTCGATGAGGTTCTAGGTGTGTCAGTCGATGTCAACAAATGCGGCAAGCTGTGCAGCGCTTGGTGTGCTGTCTTCAGGCCTATGCCAGCCCACGCCATGCACAGCACACGCACCTGGGGATCCTGGCCGTGCACCGTCTTTGCGGGGCCGCCCTGCGTGGCCATTGTGGATGTCGTTTGGAGGGATGGATGTAGTGATAGTGTTGACGAGATTGCAAAGTGGATTTTGGGTGGCTGGGCTGGCTGGGCTGTGGCTCTGGGCTGGGCTGGGCTGTGTGGGTGGGAGGAGGAAACAAACTTGGAGACTTAAAGGATTCCACCCGCCGATCCGATTTCACCTCTTTTGTCCACATTACTTTGTCCCTCCTCCACATTACCTCTACCGTCAAACACTTTCTCTCTCCCCCTCCCTCCCTCGTTCTCCCAATCAAACATCCACAATGTCCGATCGCGAAGGCTTTGGCGGAGACGACGAGCACACCCTCCCGAAAGCGACCGTCTTCAAGCTCATCGGCGGTGAGTACCTAGGTGTCTCGGATCCGGCGCTGGAGCTCGCCACCGCTTGTAAACGTCGACCCTCAGCGTCAACAACAGCGGCGCCAGCAACTATACCAGACTCACCGACTTGCCGTGCAGAGCTGACCGTGCAGAGATGCTCCCCGAGGACATTAGCTGCGCAAAGGACGCAAAGGAGATAATCGTCGAGTGCTGCGTCGGTACGTTGTCAACAGAACGGCGTGGGGGATGCAGATCTGGATCTGGCTGGGTGACGAGAGGAACAGCCGCGTTGTCAACCACGTTGATATGGACGGCTGTGCCGCACTGGAGAGCGTCCTCGTTGCGACTGTTCGCGCGGTGCTCTCCGTCCGCCGCGGCCATCCGTCAGCTGGATACCGCGCTAGTGTAACACAACCTCCACCTCTTCCCCCTGGCTTCCCTCCCGTCACAATCACGCGCCGCCTTGTCTCCCACTGACACTGACGCCCAGAATGGATCAAGCTCATCTCGGCCCAGTCCAACACTGTCTGCGAGGAGAGCAGCAAGAAGACCATCTCGCCGGAACACGTCATTGAGGCGCTCAAGGTGAGTCGGTGCAGGCCAGGAGGGTGCTATGATCAACAAACCACCCCATCATGCACCACGCTTACATTCTCTGCAGCAACTTGGCTTCGAGTCGTTCATCTCCGAGGTCGACGACTCGCACGCAGAGTTCAAGCAGTCTCAGAAGGACCGCCAGCGCAACCAGCCCGACACCAACGGCATGACCCCCGAGCAGCTCCAGGCCCTCCAGGAGCGGCTCTTCGCGAGCTCGCAGGCGAGGCTCGCCGCGAACGAGTAAGGCGGTGGTCCCTGCCTTTCTTCACGGCTGCGCGCTGCACGCGGAGTAGCGCGGAAACAAGAGGAGTGGACCCCGGACGGAATGGGGACAGCGGAGCGGGGGAATGATGGCGAGACGAAGGCGGATGATGCTGCTGGCGACAGGGCGAACCGCACCTGCTCACTGGCAGCCTGTTGTACAATACAATACGTAGCGATGCACCACTGCAGCATCTACATGCCCCAGAACATGTGTGTCATGAAGACGCAGCATTTGGCACGAATCAGGTCAATCATACATCTACGAGACTACTACTGTATACGCATACTCGCACGCCGTCCTATACTCTGACTCGGCCTACCGCCTAGGCGCATAGCTGGCCTTCTGTCCGCCCCGTCCCTCGAGCTCGTCGAGCTTGGTGGAGAGCTTGGAGGTGTTGGAGTCGATCGAGTGGATGGCGCGGAGGTGCGCGCCGAGGATGGCGGAGAGCTGGTTGATGGGGTCGTCAGTAACCTGGGAGGCGGCGTCTGCGGCGGCGGCCGACGGGGGGGTGGATGCGACGGGCACAGCCGACGCGGAGGTAGACAGCTTGTTGACCTCCTCGATCATCTGCGAGAGGTTGCGCGAAATGTCGTCGAGCTGCTTGTTGAGGTCCTCGGCCATGGCGTACGCCTTTTCCCTCTCGCGGTCTGCCGGCATCTTGGCCGCCAGCGGCTTGGTGTCCTTGTCCGCAAACGTCGAGATCTCGCGCTCGTAGTGCGTCAGTAGGTTGTCGATCTGGCTCTGCTGCTGCTGAATGTAGTCGAGGTTGCGGTCGAGGGCCGCCTGGTTGGTCTGCGCGTCCTGCACGCGCTTGTGCAGCGTCGCAATCTGGTTGCCGTTGCGCACCAGCACCTTGTCCCACTCGCGCACCTCGCCCGCCTGCCGCTCAAACTCCTTGACCTGGCCATCGAGGTCCTTGCTCCACGTGTCAACAATGTCCTCCAGTGTCTTGCCGCGGAGGAGGTTGGGTGCCGGCTCGGACGGGGCGGCCGGTGTGGTGCTCGCGCCAGGAGTACCGGCCTTGAGGGCCGGTGTGGCGGCGCCGGAACCAGCCATGCTGATGGTTGCGGCGGGAGTGGCAGCACCAGTGGCGGTGGCAGTCGCGGGCTTGGAGCCGAAAAGGCCGCCAGCAGCGGGAGCAGCGGGGGCGGAAGAGGACGCGGCAGCGTCAGCAGGCTTGGCGCCGAAGCTGCCAAAGCTGAGGCCAGCAGGCTTGGCTGCCTCAGCGGGCTTCGCGGGGTCGGCGGGCTTGGCACCGAGACCAGCAAAGAGACCACCAGCAGCAGGAACAGCAGGGGTGGCGGTTCCGGAAGCGGCGGGGGTGGCAGCAGCAGGGGTAGTGCCGGTCGAGGGCTTGGCGCCAAAGCTGCCAAAGAGGCCTCCAGCAGCGGGGGCGGCGGGAGCAGCCGCGGGCGCAGCAGCGTCAGCGGGCTTGGCGCCAAAGAGGCCTCCGGCAGCGGGGGCGGCAGCGGGTGTAGCGGGCTTGGCACCAAAGAGACCGCCAGCAGCAGGGGCAGCCGCAGCAGGAGCGGCGGCGGCGTCGGCGGGCTTAGCGCCGAAGAGACCACCAGCGGCGGGGGCGGCAGCGGGGGTCGCGGGCTTAGCACCAAAGAGGCCGCCAGCAGCCGGGGCGGCAGGGGCAGCAGCCGGAGCAGCCGCAGGGGTAGCGCCGAAAAGGCCCCCGGCAGCAGGGGCAGCAGGGGCAGCCGGAGCAGCGGCAGCAGCGGGCTTTGCACCAAAGCTGAAGCCACCAGCGGCGGGGGCAGCGGGGGCAGCAGCAGCGGCGGCAGCCGGGGCCGCACCGAAGAGACCGGCTCCAGCGGGCTTGGCGCCAAAGAGACCGCCAGCGGCAGGGGCAGCTGGTGTGGTCGATCCAGAGGCAGCAGGCGACGCGCCGAAGAGGCCTCCAGCGGGGGCGGCAGGCTTGGCGCCAAAGGAGAATCCACCGGTGGCGGGAGCGGCGGGGGCAGGAGACGCGGCGGGGGTGGTGCTGGCAGCGGCGCCAAAGGAGAAGCCACCGGCGGGCTTGGCGGCTCCGGCAGCAGGAGCACCAAAGAGGCCGCCGCTGCTCCTGCTGCTGGTGGC